>VWZD01008912.1:39170-72562 GCA_013396695.1 Sakesphorus luctuosus | reverse complement strand
ATTTTCCACATCAGAGAAAATGCCTTTATCTAGGCTAAGACAAAATCTAAGCTATTGTTATTGCACACAGACATGCAAAAAACACATTAAAACAAGTATACAAAACCCTAACATTTACCAAACACATCGGTCATCCCAGCTTCTCATTGAGGCCTTCAAATTATTTCAACCTTTTTTTTCACTGTTGCACCTACCTGAAGAAGCTCAAATTTTGTTTCTTTAGCATGCTCTTCCCTTTTCCTGAAGATTCTGTGGCAGGCAGCAATAGAAGTAGATTTTTTTAAAAAATGTTGTTATTCTAATTAATATTTTTTCCCCATAGTTTATTAGCATTTTTATATTTTCATGGGATTTACTACAGATTTTGATTGAAATTTTGTGATATTCCTCAAACATGGGAGCCACACAGATGGAATAACACAGTTCCAAAACTGCCATATGACTCCATCATGGCCAGGCTGACTGTTGATCCTGTATTTGCTACCACTTAAATCAATAAGAAATTTCACTTTATCTTCACTGAGCATCAAAATCTATTGCATTAAATTTAAAACAGCAGCACTAAGAAAATTTTTAAATATACAAATGTTTATACACATATACCTATAATTAAATAATTGCATTTTTTTCTTTGATAGCTCCATGACTCTTAATGTGATTCATATCACTGGATTATTGTGCTCAAAGACCACAAGGAAAAACACTATCACTCTCTCAAACTCTTTATTTGCATGGCATTTTCTCTTATTTCACATGGAGTGTCACTTCAGTTGAAGTGAAATGACCAACCAGGATTCGTCCCTTATAGTAAGTAGTTAATTTATAGTAAGACTGAGAAGAAATTAATGTCATATCACTTTGGCCAACAGTACCAAGGAAGACAACAGTTACATGTGCTACAATATGAAGAAACAGGAGGATGCGTATTTCTTACAGTTCACTGATATACTCTCAAATACAGATGTTTGCATGTTCTCTGAGATGAAGAGAAGGCTCTGCAGGAGTCTGATTGTAACTGACATTGGTAAGACACTTAACATCTTGGACATTTTCAAGATATAAGGGTTATTGGGGGGAAAAGTAGCCCAGCACAAAGCCTAAACATCAATCTGGATGACACAGAGGCAATATAAAATAGTACTTTAGCAGGGCATTTAGCCTGGATTGGGGTGTTATCAGTGTTGTGTTTCCCTTGGTTCAAAGACAAACATGATTAACCTCCATTCAAAATGTGAAGCTGAATTGTGGCTTGTTGTGACGCTCTGCCCAGCTCTGGTCATAGACCAAATTCTATCTGTGGGTGAAGCAGCTGTTCCTGGGTGGGGGTGAACTGTCAAGCAGGGACGTTTTGTTCAATTCTTACTAGGGATTATGCAGTTTTGGGACTGATCACCCCATCTATAACATGAGCTCGGTAGCACAGGGACCACAAGGTTGCAAGATCTCACTTTTTCACACCTTGCATTGTGGTGCATCCTGTTGTCTGAACAAGAGCCTGCACTGAGAACCCATGGACAGCCTAGGCAACACTACACCAGGGACCTGTTTGAGCCAAGAAAGAGGAAACTCAAGAGGAAGAGGAACTTGTCTCATTCCAGGGCTGCAGAGAAGCCCATGTAGGACAGATTCTTATCTGTTCTCTGGTGCCACATTGCTCTGTCTTCCATTGAGTAGGCACTGCAACATCCCTCTCTTGTGAAAAATTTCTCCCTCAGTTCAATAGTTTTCTAATAATCTTACATTGCCTTTCAGTTTATGGCCCAGCCTTGACAATCTCTGGTGGTCCCTACTCTAGACACTGTGGGACGTGCATGGAAGGACTAAGTGTTTGGAGCTTGCTGAAGGAGTGAGCACAACTTATAGCTATTTGAGTTTTCTTGAGAGGAGAGAGGTGTAGGTTCCTTTCTTCCTGTGAAGGCTGATGTACTCTACAAGGTGAATTCAGGAAACTTCAGTGTCACAACCACAGGCCCCTGAAGGTCTGAAGCACATCCAGCTCACGCTCAGTATGGGGAGAGTCCTGAGGGCTGTATATTGGACTTGATGTATCTGCAGAGATGGTCTTTGACCCAGTGTCCTGCAGATTGGGTATGGAATGGGTTCACAGCAAGGGTTTGGAGCCACAGACCCCTCTGCTCGATCTAACACTGTCAGACTTGGTCCCTTCCTCAGTCCCACTGCCCTGGGACTGAGTCAGCCCCAGGGCAAAGGGTGGCATGATCATGAATTGTTTTCCAAGACTAAGTGTCACATCCCTCACAAGCACCTTCTCTGCTGGTCAGACTGGTGCTTCAGCAGGTCAAAACCAAGACCCACTCAGGATCAGGGTGAAAGGATGAGCTGGGGCTTAGAATGCCTAGCCCAGTACAGGCCCTTCTCAAAATAGACCACCCTGCAGAGGCTGTAACTTGAAGTGGACTGTATTTTTACTTTTCAAAATCTGACTATTTTCTAGTAACATTATACTACTTCTGTTGTGTCCTGGTTTGTTGTCATTTGCAGTTAAGCCTGAAGTACCATTCGGTATAAACATCACTTATCAAAAGGAGGCAAATGAATATCTTATTTGTTACCATACACCACATGCATCAAAGAAATACTTAAAGGACAAATTAATACACCAAATAGCCTATCGGCAAAAAGAAAGTGCTTGGAAGGTAAGTGATGATGTTTTGCTGTGACTTGCACTAATTTGCAAAATTAAGCATTATCAAAAATTACCAGTACCATGTAAATAGTCTCAAATCTGCATTTCTACAATTCTTCAGCTGAAAATTTGGAAAAGTCAAGTATTTGGCTTTTCGAAATTTCATAAGTAAAAACAATTCTAGGCTGGCAGCACCATTGTCAGTCAGACACTTCTCTGGGCTAACAAAGTTTCATTCATTTAGCTTTCACAGTGGGAAGAAAAGACATAATGTGGCAAATCATTCTGAGTGTTTGGATGGCTTGTTCTTTCCTGTGGTACTTTTGCTCTTATTTTCTGTGCTTATCAGCCAGCAAAATGTATGACCTCTTCTCTTATTTATCAAGTTTCTTCATGCCCCTTTTTCACTGAGTCCTTCCAGGCCTTGGGTGCAGCTTTGCAGCTCTCCCACCCTCAGACCATTTAAGGCTGCAGCTGCTGGGTCTGGTTTGGGCTGTCCAGCTGCAGGGACTTCTGTGTCCCCTGCCACAGAGGCAGACATGCAAATGCTAATCACGATATTTGAAAGCACAGACTACACCTTTTTTTTAGGGGGAAGCACAGTGCTGTCAGTTCTTATGGAGGGAACAAACCAGATTTGTTACATGGGGTGCAAAAGGCTGATAGTGACACTCTTGAGAGAGCCATTGATTATTTATTTCAGAGCTGTGCAAGCCTGGGTGCCCAATGGTACTCCACAAATCAAGCACACAACTATCAAAACTTCTTACTATTTATATTACTATATACTGTACTACTATAGATTTCAGAAAACAAAGGAATTAGTGTTCATTGGCTACAAGTTACCTAATTATTTTATTAATTAGTATTCTATCTTCTGTTGGTTAATGATTCTCTCACTTCTCATGCTAATTAACCTGCATGTTCAGTCTTTCTCTTCTTTGGGTCAGTGAGTTTCTTGGGTTGGTGGTCTATGAGTCATTGCTGACAATCTGTCCCTGCTGGAAATACCTTTTACCCAGCTGGAGCTAATTTCACCACAGTTGCTGAGTTCATTTTTTGTTTCTTCCTTATCTTGGGAGTTCTGCCAGATGTCCTTGTGGCCTATAAATTCTGCACTCTTTGTGTTCCCTATTAGTGGTACACCCTTCTTCTCAAGCTTTGTTAACACCTCCCTAACTCTGAGATCCTTCAAACATGTCAAGCCCTAAACCATAACAAGGCAATTCTATCAACAAGTAATTTGTTTTTCTAACACCTGGGCATCACTTAGAACTTGTTAGCTGCCATCTGTTTCATGGACTACATCTCCTTTATTGTTGATTAGGCCTGAAAATACATAAAGATCAGATAGCAAAGAACAATCTTTCTTAAGAAAGTTTTATGTACTCCAGATTTTGCAACAACAGAACTGCAACTAGGAACAAAAAATAGGGATTCAGGCAGCAAAATACATTGAAATGAAGAGCACCAGAGCTTCACTGTGGGATTTCAGCTTCACAGCTCCCTGTAACTGCTCTTTCAGAAATTGTCTTTTCATGCTGCACAAATGTATTTTCCCCCTCCCTCTGAGCCTTCCTAGGGAAGCATATATTACCCACTGCAGTGTTGGCAATAGCAAAACACAGTTGATAGTCCCGGCTGTTTTTCAAGGAGCTTTTGCCCAACATTTGTCTTCTTCTCAGTGCTGTCTGGACTACCTTCCTGTTAAACTTCCTGTTAAACGAGGCTGATGCCTTGATAAGCACCCATGTAATAAAAAAAGGCATGGAACAAAGAGCACAGTATTGCAGGGATGCACCTGACCTCACACCTTTTGCTGAAACTCAAAGATAATTCTCCACTATCTCCTGGAAAAATAACTGGGTTTTTTGTTGTTGGTTTTTTTTTTTGTGTGTGTGTGTGTGTATGTGTGTATTTAGACAATAGAGTCACCATACCTTCAAATAAAATTGCTGGGGAAAACCCTGGAAAATGATGCATCTTATGAGGTGAAAGTACGTTCACAACCCAACGGAGATTATTTTAAGGGCACATGGAGTGAATGGAGCACTTCCAAGAGCTTCAGGACAGCAAGAGAGCTGCACTCCACGGAGAATTGTAAGGGTAGAAAACAGTTTGGTCCACCTGGAGGAGAGCTGAGCTGGGGGCCCTGGGCTTCTGAGAGCATGGGGAGGGAAGAGCCCAGAACCACAGTAGGGTGAGCCCTCACAGGCACTGGGCACCGTGAGGAGGGGACTTGAAAAGCAGTAGGGGGTGGCACAAAGAGCTGTGAAACATGACCCACTTCAGGACCCTGGATTTGTGTGCAAACATGGCACTTCAATCACAACTGTAACACAGGATAAAATCTCATCACTGCACTTGTGAACAGGAATAATCCATGTAGTCCTTACAATCCCTTCAGTACACAGGGGCACCCCAGTCTTATGTGTGTTAGAAGTCATTTCAGTGCTGCTGTGAGGACACAGAAAGTGGTGATTTCAATGCACTGGAGGTGATAGCAGATTTCAAACTGCTTTAATCTAGTCTGGGAATCCAGTTTGGAGCTTAGCCAAGTGCTGCTGCTCTGGCAGCCTACATTTTCCTCCTTCAAGGAAATAGGATAAATGAGTCATTGCATCAATCCACTGATAGCCAAGTTCAATACTTGGTGTTAATTTCCAGTTTATCATCTGAAAAGACATCACGGTTACAATGGCTTAGCAGTGAGACATGTACATGCATTGGCTGATGTTCTTTGTTTTTCTTTAGACAGCAGTGTGGTCATGATTATACTCTGCATCCTGGGATTCATGCTGTGCATTGTTATGATTGCACTGATCATAATTTTTTGGGAAAACAGGTAATCTAACTCTCTCAATATCAGAAGTGTCAGAAGCTATTCCTGTTCTGACAGTCTTATTGCTTTCCCTGTTACATTTGTGAACTATCCTCTCTCCATCTCTGGATTTCTGTAGAAAGCTGAAGGCAGGCAAAGAGCAGAAATGGCCAATACAAGAGACAGTGTTGGTAGACAGAAGGTGACCTTCCACTTTGAGCAGACTTCAGTCTTGGGCAAGAAACACTCACAGAGTCAGTGTTCCACTGGAGGCAGGTTTGACTCAAAAGCAAGATCCAGAGCAGGAAAGTGACCTTCAGGTTTTCGTAAAGTCCCAAGAGGTGTGAAAACAACATACCAGGAAGATTTCCTCTTTCCCTTTCACAGGCTGAGTCAGCAGGGTGTTTGCTCTGCAGCACTTGCAGAAGCAGCAAGGCAGTGCCCTCTGCAAAAAGGGCTCGGTGGTGTCAGTCACCAGCCTGGCCAGATACACATCCAGCCAGAAACCAGGCTCCACATCCTCCACCAAAGCAGTTACAACAGAAGTGGGAGATACGGAATGTATCTGGAGACACATTCATTACCCAGGAAGTCCTTTGTTTACATTGGGTTTTGTTTTATGTCTTTGCTACACAGCAACAGACATGTAACTCTAAATATATTTTTAACCACATAGCTATATATATGCTCATTTGGTATTTACAGTTGACAAATTTAAGAAAATGAACAGATATGTAGATAACCTGGTGTCACTAGAATCTGAAGTGAAAAAATTCAAGTCTAACAGTAGAAGAACTTCTGGCAAGACAGGACTCTTCAATGGCATTCAGCGCAGCCTCTCCATGACATACAGCTCAAGAGCAGTGGCTGTGTGTGAGCTGCTTTTTCGGGACAGCACCTGGGCTTTGCTAACTCCTGAATTAAAAATGAGGTTTACCTGGAAATGTGCTAGTTGGCCTTAGACAAGCCACACCAAGAACAATTTTAATAATTAAACATTTTAGACACTGCAGTTATCTGCCCTGGTGCTGTTTTATTTGCAAGGATAGATGTAGCTTGAGATTTCTAGTTCTTGCATTTTACTGTACCTGCAGTTCTCTAGCTGTGCTAGAAGTTTTGCTTATGTAAAATTGCAGCAAAAACAGGTGAGATTTTTTAATCTCAGATATTTCCATTTTAAGAAAAGGTTTTATACATATGTGTATATTCACCTACATCTACGGACACTATGCATGTACAGTTATATTTATTTCATTGCAACATTGAATGTCTATTGGACAGCATTCTCTAGATGCATCATATCTGCAGGTACCTAGGACAACAACATGAGAACTTTGTTAATCAAGGAGTAAAAATGAGACCTGTGGGACAAAGCTACAGTACAAATATCTGAGGGAAAAAAAGCTGGCCGAGGAGCAGTACGATATGTTGTTCTTTGACTTATGTAAACATGCAGAGGCAAATATCAAAAAATTTGCTCTTTAACCACAGCGGGTTTTTTTTGCACTTGCAAAAACTGGTTTCACCATGCAGAGCCCTGTTGATACAGCTACATGCAAACAGGCTCCTTGCCAGCATAATTTACTGCTATTCCAGTACTTAGTGAAGTGTCTTTCTTTAACTGTGACAATTGGTGCACTCAAAAGAACAATGACTTTTCGATGACTCCTCTTCTCCTGTCTGTTCTATTCTGTTGTTATTCTGGATTATTCAACCCAGTCCTAAGACTTTGTGAGAATTAGTACAAATGATGCAATATGAACTTCAACATATTCCTCTTTTTGATGCTTTTTGTATGCTGTTGTTGTTTCAGAATCAAGCCTGCTGTATGGCCAAACCTTCCTGATCATAAAAAAACACTGGAGCAACTATGCAAGAAGCCAAAAAATGTATGTTTTCCACTGTTTTTTCCACCTCAGTATAGACTCTTGGGGACAAAACTAATACTCATGAGAGATAGTGTATGCATTTTCTGCATTAATTAGGACATCTTTCAAAAAATTTGCTACATTTCACTGAGGAGAGCCCACATCTGCACAGGCAGATGCCAGCGAAGGGTGTGGAAATAACAGAGAATTCAACCAGTGCCTGAGCATCAACTTACACAAAATAACTACAAAGGGTTTGGGAAGTTGATATATGAAGAAAGGCTGAAAGATATGAGTTTGTTTATAGCAAAAAAAAGGAAGCTCAGAGTCGGGAATACTATTTACAACCTTCCAATATCTAAGGTGTAGGTAGAGAGATGGGGAAGTACTCTCACCACAAGGCTGCACAGTGACGAGACCAGAGGCAACCAGGATGTGTAGCTTCAGGGCAAATTTCTTCTGGATAAAAGTAAAGAATCTATTACACATTGTGTAGTTTGCCCAGAGATAAGGTAGGTTCCCCTTTTGGAAAATGTTCAAGGCTTGGGGATAGCCCAACCCAGGTCACACTTCTTGCACAACGTTGAACTCCAGAGGTCCTTTCCAATGAAGATGCTTTGGTGATTCTTTGAAACTGTGATCATGGGGCTGAATGAGGACCTTTTGCAAACATCCGTGATGGTGTCTATGTAGCCTTACACGGTCAGAAGAATTGTCCATACACCACACACTACATGAACTGCTCTGCCAGTTAAAAGCCAGATGGACAAATCCTACAAACTGTAAGGCATGGGATTAACCTGTTGTGTTAAAACTGTATGTGTACTTCATTTTTTTCATGAAAAGAAGGTCACCAGTTCTCTTCAATTCTGTCCAGCTGGTACTTTATTAGCATGTTCTTAATTTAACAAGAGGTCTAAGACACTCTCCCACTCCCTGTGCTCCCTAGTGCAGAGATTCCTCATCTGTTTCAGGAAGTCATGGCAAACTTTTTCGTCCTCTCTGATAAATTAGGAAGGTAAAACTGAAAGAAACTGCCTGGGTGGACACATTTATTCCTATGAGATGGTAGGCATGCAATAGATGGGTGTGTCAGAAAAGTCTGAGACACCAGTTCCCACCACATCCTGTGGAGCATAAAACGCTCTGCAGTAGTTCTGCCCTTCTGTGGGCACCTTAGATATTGGATAGATCCAGATTAATAACGAAAGGGATTTTCAGCCCTGTGTTATTCTGTGTTAAGCTATTATCCAGTCTGCTTGAAAAATCAAATAAATTATCAAAGTACCTTTTCTTTTAACGATTACCCACTGTTAACTAACTGTGCTGTTCCCTTTGCCACACAGAGTTTTGATATAAGCTTTAACCCAGAGAGTTTTGGTTATGTTCATATCCATAAAGTGGATGGTATTCAGGCAAAAGCAGAACTGGAAAATTTTCTGCAGCCATCAAGTGCTCCAGAGACAAGTCTTCCAGAAAAATCCAGGAACAGATCAGACCTGAAGATGATTCCTGCAATGACAGACAACAGCAACCTAAATCTGTCTGTGACTTACAGAGGTGTCTGGCCGGCTGGAGCCCTGCACAGGCTCCTGGGCATGAGCCAGTTTGCAGGTACGGAAGGAAACTGCAGCTCCAACACGTACGAGGTGTGCCACAGCAATAGAGTGCCCATGCACAATGGTGGTTCCAACCTTTCCTCTGCTCCTCCCCTGGATCCCTCTGGCCAGCCCAGTCCAGAGCCCCTAAATGCGGACACCGTATCCCAGATGCTGCCTGACAGTGAAATGAGATCACCAAACAATGAGGAAGCCTATGTAACAATGTCCAGCTTCTATAAAATTCAGTGAACCTTGCAAGATAATAGCCTGTCTTTTTTATTCTCTTACACAAGCAGGACACTGAAGCTTCCTGTTTTGTTTTCCAATATCCTGCAAGTTCCCACCTCCTCCACTCACTCTGCTCACAGTGCACAGCTGTATCTGCAAGGAAGTGGGTTCTCCTGCCTTCCAGCAAGAAGTAGCCTGACTTCAGTACTCAGGATCCTGCTAGCAGTCTCCACTGCAGCAGAAATTACATTTAATGCAACTTCATTTTAATCTTCAAATATGATTAATCCAGAGTAATGGCAGAGCAATCTGAGCTGAGGATCACAGCACGTCTTGTAAAAGTTAATGAACTCTTCTGTTACCCTCTTGATTACAGATCTAAGCTCTTATTAATGCCTAAGCAGGAAATATGGCAACAAATTCATGTTAAACAGAATCCAACCTCTTTTAAACGGTGGTAAGTCAAGGTTAATTCCTCTGCAATCAGTGTAAATTCATGAGTTTACAAAAAGACAGTAAATCAGAGCTGCTATCAAGCATTTGCTGCCTGAGGATTCAGGAGAAATGGTACATGGACCCACTTTAGGAAAATGTTTCCTGAGGCAGATTTGAGGTTTGTTTTGTTTTGTTTTGTTTTTTTGAGACACAAATTAAAACAAAACAAAATGCTACATGGTGCTGCTTTTTGCTGTTGGCAAATATCTACCTTGGAGCCAATTACAGGATCCACAGATACTTCTGCTAATACTTTTGAGGTCTTCAATATTTCATGTACTAACTACGTAAAGCAAAGTCCCTTCCCTTCCTAGAAACTGAATTGGGGCTGTAAAATGCACAATGATGTCTTTCTCTGCCGCTCTTGTGCGAGTATTAGTCCAGCATATAAGTACTTTCCAAGACAGAGGCTGAGCTGACCATGTTTGTTCACTAGCATTATTTCTGATGGCTGTGATTGCATATGAATACTATGAATTTGGACAGGCAATGTTCTCATGCAACATCTGACTTAGGGAGATGGATGGAATGCCATGGCTTCTGCCAGTGATCAGAAGACCTATTTTCTTTTTTAAAGTAATTTGTGAATTGCCTGGAGATAATATTTAGTTTGTTGTTGGGGTTTTATCGTTTGACTGGTTTGGTGTTTTTTTGAGGTTTTTTTCATTGTGACTTTTTTTCTTTAAAGTATCACTTTTTTTTTTTTATAATTTTTTTCTGCATTATGGCTGAGCCACTTCACAGTCCTCCTTAGATGCTGTACATTGTGGAGCACACACTTGGAAATAAAGCTGCTACAACCACATGTTTGCATGACAGCAGAGAAATGTGGCCTTGGGACATCCAAGCTGCTTTGTTGCACTCTGGGATTGGGGTTCACTTCACTTTGCAGCCTCAGTTCCTCTAGCTGCTTGAAATTCTCCTATGCCAACTTGTATTCACATTCCTAGAGTCTAAGCATGAAGAGTCCTCTCATCCTC
The DNA here is from genome assembly GCA_013396695.1 of Sakesphorus luctuosus. Classification (NCBI taxonomy): domain Eukaryota; kingdom Metazoa; phylum Chordata; class Aves; order Passeriformes; family Thamnophilidae; genus Sakesphorus; species Sakesphorus luctuosus. The sequence continues at coordinate 61,922 of VWZD01008912.1, read as the reverse complement.
AGAGCTTGAATTTGTTCTGACTGGTAATGGTCACAGAGATACCGCAAAACCTCAGCTGCTCCCATCTGCGTCTGCCAAGAGAGCTTTGTGCCAGGAGAACAGCAAAATTGATCATATCACTGAATATACCTTGTGGTCTAATTTCAAGAATATATGGAAGAGAGTGGGGAATGCATTAAACTCTGTCACTTGAATCAGAATATTATGTTGCAGAAGACAGTATAAGCCAAAAAATTCTGGACCATATAAAGTCAACAACAGTCCTCCCAAGACAGCATTCCAACTTCTGAACCTCCAACCAGCACCACAGAAACCTTTGAATGGGGAGAACTTATGGTTACTGTGTGTAAAGGGGCCTCAGGTTTGGCTCAAAGTATTCCAGTGACTTTTTACAGAATGGTTTTTATTGCTGTTTATTGCCAAATGAAGCATTGACTGATGCAGAAGAAAATGAAAGCTTTGGACATTCATTTGTTTTATAATGCTTGCATTTCTTTTTAAAAAGAGCTGCTGGTAATGCTTATACTCTGTGGACTTGCACAGTGTAACTGTAGATACAGACAGATTGTACTGGAAAGATTTCTTCCAGCAACACAGTGACAAACAAAAAGGGGATAGAGGAAGAAGTAAAAGCACATCAGGAAAATCCTCTACAGTATGTGCTATGCTTTTTCCAATTTTATGTGATGTGTGTATGCAGATATAACCACTTTCAGCTTCCTTTTGGAAAAAAATAAAGTCAAATATGCACCAAAGCACTCCTTGTCCATTGCCAGGTTATATACAGTACATATATGAAGGTAAATCCATGGCTATGTCTGGGCAACAATTAATTGAGTAGTTTCCTTATTCTACAAGGCAGAGTTTCCCTACAGCTGTTCCCAAACTCCCATCTGCCTCAGTATCTGCAAAGGAATATTGCTCAGCTTTCACATACCCCATGCACTTTCTTCAGTTCAGCATAACCTTCCTTCTCCACACTTTCTGCCTCTGGTGCTCTGACTCGATCACACAACCAAAAGGAACTTGGTGACCCTGGTTTCCATGTAGCTGCTTTATGACAGTGCCTGGAGCTGCTTGCTCCTCTCTCTGCATGAGCCCAGTGGGCTCTAACAGCAATTTTGCAGTTGTGGTACAACATATACTCTCCCATCTTTGTTTCTCCCCTTATCTATGTGCAGCTTATTTGCACTCTGCAAATATCTCCTTGCTATACACAAATAAACTTAGACTTTTGCCAGTTACAATAGTGAGTCATGGTCTGATTTTAATGATGCTGAAAAATGTTAATTGCATCTCAAAGTGTTAATCATCCATTGTTTAAATTACCAGTTTGTTTACCAAATCTTCTGGTGAGCAGGTTCATTAGATAGGCTGAAAAAGCACACACAAGTGCTCGGTGTCAGTGGGGCAGCAAAAGATCAGCTAAGCATGGGGAGGCAGGAGAACTGCTTCTGCCAGAGTGAAGAGATGGTTACATATATGTGATGTGAAGTCTGGGCCATGAAACAAATCGTGAAGGGGTGGCTTGGCCTCTACTGCCACAGGGACACGTGGCTGAATTTGGGGAAGTTATTGGCAGGCAGAAGCTGACCAGAAAGCCATCCTTTTTGTCAGCAAGGGACCTGGTGGTGCTTCCAGGATATTTCTGCAGGGCAGGAGTGCGGCCACTTCTCAGCTTCTTAGCAGCAGAGTTTATAGTACAGCAATGCTGCAGTGCTGCAGCCTGCGGGGAGCAGCAGGATTTTAGACAATATGCTTTTGAATCAAGATAGTGAAATCTGTGGTTGTGGATTTCTGAATCTATCCTTTTAAACCAGCTAAAACATAACATAAAGGTTTGACCTTCTTGCATTGCAAAACAGAGCTGCTGCTATGTCCTCCAAAAAATAATATCAGAAAAGTTACTCTGGTTATTGTTAAATATTGACTGCATAAATTAGATGTCACAGGGAAATTAGATTAGTCCAACATCAGCACCATCACCAAATGAGTGTAAAAAGCCCCAAAGGTTTGTCAGACAACAAAAAATGAGACACAAAGCAGAAATGCATTGATGGAAATGTCTAAAGACATAAATCTATGCCACAAAGTTGGAGCTTCACTAACANCCCTGCCCCCCATTTTCACTGGGGGAAAAAAAAGAACAGATTAACCTCTGGAAAATAAACACTTCTCATGTTTTACCACAATCTCTTTTTCCACAGAAAAGCAGGCTTAATTTAACTTCCACCTTGTACTTCCTTTCTTATTTTTTCCTACTTGTCAAGACATTCAAATAACCTGGATTCTGTCCGTAGCCTCCAGCTGCAACTCCTGCTGGGATCAGCAGCAGCTTTGTGAGCTGGGAGGAAACCTGGGACCAGGTTTTGGCAGAGATGGGGCTGCTGTAGATGGGGTGGCTGCGGACCAGAGAGCTGAAGTCCTGGAGTCCTACAGCATTCTCACCTCCTGCAGCTGCTGGTGGTGTGAGAGTGAAAACAGTGCTGGAACCAAAACCAGTGCTCAGTTTGGAATCACAGAGATTTCAAACTCAGCTGAGGCAAACCACTATGGCTGAGGGGCTGCTGCAGGTAGGGAGGCTGCTCTGAGTCCACCTGAGGACTTGGTCTTAATTACAGCATACTGGGAAACCTGCTTTCCACTCACCCTGTCCTCCTAGGAGAGAGAATTGCTAGAGAAACAGGGCAGGCTGTAATCACAGCAAAAGCCACAGGCAGTGGGCAGCTGCTGGCAGTGGCAGGTTGCTCTCAGTATTACCTGTTTTACTGGGGAAAGCTGAATATGCTGTTGCTGCTGCTGCTACTGCTGTTGCTTCTCCCAGTGTGGAGGACAGGAGCTGGGAGGCAAAAATCACTGAAAGCACTGGGCTTGCTCCTTCTGCTGGTGACAGCAAAGGCTATGAGCCCAGCTTTGGAATATCAAAGTTGTGCACTGCCCACGTGTCTGCAGAGGTTTGAGAAGGCACTGTATGGAAGAAATTACATAAAGGCAAGTTGGCTTTTGTACAGCAACATGCGCAGGTGGTTTCATCTGCAAAACCTCAGCTGCTTCCATCTGCTTCTGCCAAGACAGTTTTGTGCCAGAAGGGCAGCAAAATTAAACGGATCACTGCATATATCTTGTGATCTAGTTTAAAGAATACATAGCAGAGAGTGGGGCTTGCATACTCAGTTGCTTGAATCAGAATTTTATGTTGCAGGAGACAGTATAAGCCAAACAACAATTCTGGACCATATGAAGCCTAAAATTTCCTCTCCAGGTACAAAAACACAAAGCCACAAATAGCACAGAAAGAGCAAATCAAAATGCAATGAAGGATGCTGCAAAGTGCCACCTTTCCCAGGGAAACACCCCAGAAGAAATTGCTGTCTCACACCTCTTTGCCCTCACACCCTCATGCTCTTTTGGGGATGGTGTCACAGAGATGCTCTGATGGCTCAGGCAGAGTCAGGGATTTGGGGCAGAGTTTTAGGGGAGTTAAAGGGTGCCTGTTCTCCTCTTTTCCACAGGGCTCTACCAGAAATTTTGGAGCAAGCTTCAGTTCTACCTGGTGGAGTGGCAGAGCTTATCTCAACAAGACACTGTGCCATGGGAGCAGGCTGGAGCTTAAAGTGCATGTGAATCCTCTGCCTCTGGGGCTGCCTCACAGCCTCGCAGACTCAGACGCTTCTATGGTTTGTGCCATCCTGTTTAGCAGCTGTTGCACAACCAGAAAGAAGAAATAGTGCTTCAAGCATGAAGCACCAGCCAAGATCTACAATCTTGATGTCAGCACCAGATATGATGTTGTGCATTGCCACCTATCTCCCCAAATCTGCTGAGTGTGTCATGCAGCCACAGGCTGGCAGGACAGCCTGCATGTCCACCTATCTCTTTCATCAGGTGGGTCTGTAACCAACACACAACAACCTGTAGCTGAGCACAGGCATTTCAGCTTCACTTTTGGCTCTCCCAGATGGCAGGCAGGAACAGTGAAGTGCCAAAGGGTGGCTCTGGGTACCTGCTGTTAGACCTGATAATCCTTCATGTCTGGTTCAAATCCCTGTAACTTGCCACTAAGCTGTGAAAAGTGCTTCCTCTGAATCTCCAGTGTGTGTACCCAGTGTGTCATTACAGCTGCACATCTTCCAGTAGAGATTTTCCTACCTAGCAATTCATGCAATGCCTGTGTTTGCTCCATGAATTTGCACAGATATTAATCAAATTATGTTTCTTATTGGAAAGATTTCAATTTTTGCTCTACAGCATCTGATGACAAGTGAAAAATCACATTACTCCTTCCCAGATTATTTATTTTTTTCCTGGAAGCACTATACTTTTCTGCAGTTCCCAGTTTTTATTCAGAATGCTCCAAGAGTAACTCTGTTCCCACAGAAGTGAAAGAAAACTTTGCCACTGACTTTGAAGGAACCTGAAACCAGCACTTGAAAATAGGGTTCTGTACAACTGTTGAAATGTCTCAGTTGTGAACAATGTTCTGATGCTGAGAAACTTATCTGGTGAGGGATGACATCCACACACAGGCAGACATGAGGAGCAAGGAACTGTTCTGAGAGCACCAGGGATACACCACCAGGATGAAGGGGTCTGAGCTCTCCTGGCTCATGGCCTTCAGGTCCCCACACAAACCCTGCTGGCCAAGCCCAGTTTAGAGATCTTGTCCTGAAGCCTGGGGCTTTCTCCAGCCACCACAGGCTCAGCTAAGGCTCCCAGAGGCCAGTGACGAAGTTACTGCTGGTTTTGAAAAAAGAATAGTTGCTTTTAGTGCCACTCCCTACTTCTGAAAATATATATTTGTTTGGGATTAAGTAAAATTAGAAGGTATTAGTTCCCAAAGACAAACTGGTTGCAGTTATTCAGATTAAAACTTCCACTGCACTTGATTAAACATCAGCCTGTCAGATCGCTGTGGGGTCTGAAGACACAAGATAGCATGTCAAAAGGAAATGGTTTGGGTTTTTTTTCATTTTGTGATTCCCACAATCTTTCCAGATACTTTCTTTTTATTTGTAACAGAGAAGACAGATGGCATGGCAGCATGTTGTGAAATCAGTTAATAAAAGAGGAATAAATGGATTCTACTTAAGCTGCCCAAACTGTACAGGTCCTGTTTGATATTATGTTTGTTTTTCATATATTTGGCACTTCAGCAGCATCACTGCAAGTAAAGGCTCCTCTTATGATTGATGACAATCATAAGGAGAATTTTTCTGTCAGTTTCCAGTGTCAGCCAGCATGCAAGTTTCTGGAGGCTTACAGGTCAATGAAAGTAATTTGCACAGCCTTCACTAAGGAATTTCAGGCAGCTATCACTTATACTATGATCATGACTAGAAAACAACAAAAATGGGGTTTGCACGGGATCAGTGCAGCAAGCACTCAGGAGTTCAGTGTTTGAACTGTTAGCAACCCAAACTAAGTAAGAACGAGACTTCATCAGAAAAGCTCTTTTCCAAGTCCAGTCTATAACCCTGTACCACTTTTAGCTGGCTGCCAGCCTGAAATGGAGCAAATGCTGCCATGCACAAGCCAGTTAATCTTTGCTACGGCAGCACCTTCTCAGTCTGGAAGAGCAGTACAATGATGAGAGAGAAGCAGAAAGTAGAAGAAAAAAAGAAAAGGAATCAAAGCAGGAATAATTAGACAGCACACTCTCATATATTGTTCTTTGTTGTTGTTGTTGTTTTGTTTGGTTGGTTTTAGTTTTTCTTTTAGTTTTCTTTGTGCACCATTTCCCTAGTGTCTGTGTGGGCAAAGGACAAAAGAACCACAACAGCCTCATTGGTGTGACAAGGAAGACAAGTTTTCAGTCTTTATTCAGAAGCACAAACAGAAGACAAGACAAGACAAGTTCTTTACTTCCCAGAAATCATAGCTTGGTCATAAACCACTGTAAATACAAAAAAGTAATAAGCAACTTTCAGTGTACATCCAACACTTACTAAGCCAGCAAATGTTCCAGGAACAGAGAGAAAAAAATACTGTGACAAATTTATCCCCTTTACAGAAAAATGTTAGTTAAATGGTCTCACAGTACAAAAATAATCAAAGCAGGGGAAGGTGAGTGGAAATCTATAAGCAGGCCCACTGGGTTTGAAACAAGGCATGCTGAGGAAAGATGCCTGAATGTTTATTTATGAGTCGGGGGGAAACAGGGCTTTAAAGAGCATTTTGCAGTTCTGGTCCATGTCTCCCCTTCTTGGTTTGTTTCTCCCTCCAGACTCCTTGCACTGGGAACTTGAGTGTTCCCAACAGAGAGATAAGCAGTTGCTCCATCCCACAGGAATCACAAGATACTGCAGGGCTACAAGTGAGAGGGCTATGTGACCCTCTTGGGAGAGAACTCCCTTTATAACAGCCTGCTTAAGACCACCACACTTTCAGAATAGTCTGGCTTCATCCTCCTGCATTTCTGTCTAACAGAGCTGTACCAAACACTGGAGGAGGGGACATGTCAGGAGCCACAGGGGCCTACTGCAGATGTCTGAAAAGAAAGGAGCATCTCATCTTAGAAAAGACATGCCAGGGAGGTAGGGAGAAAAGGGACAGATGTGCAGGAGGGCTGGATGCCAGATCAGCTCTCTGGTTATTCCCCTATCCCCTGAGGCTGAGCCTACTGAAGCATCTGGGAATTAATTGTGCAGATTGACTGTAATTGGCACAGTTACTGGGAACTGTTGTTATGGAACGTGAGAGTGTTGTTGTGTATACACTTAATCAAAGAAACCTACAAAAGGTGGAAGTAAAGTTTTGCTTCTTTAATTGTACCATCAGAGTTTCCAAGCAGTCTTCATCATAATGATAAAGTAGATATCTGTATCAATTGAAGCACTCACTCCTGCATAGTAGTCCATGAATTCTTCTGTTGTGACCTGAGACAGAGGGATTTAAGATAGGAAAATGAACTTGTTTTTATGCTCACTTAATGAAGCAAGTATTTTTTCAAATGCCTAGGAGTTTTGAATATATTTTATGGGTATTTTGGGGAGGGATAATTTTAAAATGACCATTGAAAAAAAAAAGAATAAAATTAGCAGAGAGTTAAGGCATAGGGCAGGAAGAGCTTGCAGCTCTGTCCCAGCTAATGGCTCCTCAGGGCACACAGCTAATGGAAGTACCCCCAGTCCCATCCTCCCTCCAACTCTCTGTAGATAAAACTATCTCTATTATGAACTGATTTCTGAGTAATGACACTGGAGAAGAGCTAACTTTAAAGTATTTAATTTATTAGACCTAGTATTTATCCTCCTAAGTAGTGAAAAATCCTCCAATTCACAGTTTTGTGGGGTAGTCTGAAGATATACTTAAAGCAACCTGTGAAATTAGAGCCTTAAGACTACAAGCCTGCACCTCCTGCAGAGCCCCTTTGCCTCAGAATGTGCAAGCAAGCTGTAGCAGGATTCCTACGCACTTTACTTTTCCATGTAAATGTGATGCAGATGCATGTGTGGTACTGCAATTGCTCCTACATTTAATAAAGTAAGTCCAGTGCTGAGTCAGATGGTAATTTCATGGCTTGACCTTAGGTGGTTCACTTACCTTCCCATCTTTGTCATAGGGTGACCCAAAATTATCCAGAAAGGCTCTAAAAACTTGTTCTTCTGTCCAGTCTCCATTTAGGTATTTGGGGTGGTGTTTGGGATTATACACCTCTCGTAAGTCTTCAACTGTTATGACACCATCTCCAGTCCTGTCTAACTTTTTAAATGCCTGCATGATGACTTCTTTTCTGGCATTTGACATGGGAGGCTATAAAGAAACATTAACAGAGTAATTTTATTTTTGCCAACTACTTGTTTGGTTTCAAATTCAAGTATCTGCTGTTGGTAGCAGTACAATTATTTCAAGGTATATGGGACAATAGACTGCTGACAGTCTACAATGTCCATGAGCTATAAAGGGCAACATATCATCACAAAACAGCAATGTGATTGAGACTATTCAGTGTCAACCAATACAATAGCAAATGGACAAGCAAGAGAGTAAGAGAGAAATATGAGAGAAAATGCTACCTAGAACACTTTTCTGTTCTACCCATTTTAAATATTTCTAACAAGAAATTACTCATTACTCTAAGCATTTTCTATCTTAATTGTTTAGACTTCAGGAGAGCAAAGGGACCCCAGCCAAAAATAGCCACGCTGTGGTGGATTAGATAAAGTCTCCCCTGGATCAATTCATGCTATAAAGAGATGCATCACAAAATGGCTAACAAAGAAGTGAGATTGATGGGCTGAACCATTTAAGTATACAGACTTTAGGAATGCAGGAATTTAGGTAATTTAATCAAGGCTACAATTCACTGAAAAAAAAATCACAACAATTTATTTGCAAATAGTCTATTCTATTTTGTTCTGTTCTGCTACATATTTCTCCATTTAATGCAATATTAGCAAAAATTCACAAACTTACTCTCAGCGTAACAAGAAACTCATTGAAGTCAATTGTTCCACTGCCATCTTTGTCAAATAAGCGGAAAATCTCATGTGCTTCTTCCTTGTCTATCACCACAGCATAATCATTTAATCCTTTCATAAATTCATTGAAATCAAGGTTTCTGCTGTTGTTACCATCGATTATCCTAAATACTCTGTGGAAAATGGGAAATTTGAGGAAAATGCATAGGAAAACATGGAGAATGCTGCAGTGGTTNCGTGATCTTCCTGTTCATTATTGCTCTCTGCAAGATGGGCATTTAGATGAAGTTCCAGTTTGTCACCAAGTGGATCCTTTTGTTGTTTATAGGGCCTGGGAGGGGTTTCAAGGTGTGATGCAACTCCCCTTTCCTAGGACTGGAGTGCAAAAGGAGCCTAGATGCTTCTCATAAACTAGGCACTAACAAACCATTACACACTCTGAAGGAGAGGAGGCATAAAATGCCCAGTATTGAGATACTTGAGTTAATTTTAGAAAACACTGAAGAGAGATATGTTTATGTTCCACTTCCCTCCCGTGGCAGAAGTTGTTCTGGGTTTCACACAAGTACCTTCCCATGAAGGATTCATGGTTCTCATCCCCTCAGTGGGCAAGCAGGTACAAAAAACACATGAGGCCCAAGGCCAGGCTCTGTGGGCTGTGGCATTTGCATTGGAACCAGAAGACTCAAACTTTGGTCCCTGTTTAGCCTATGAGCCTCCTGCAGCTAACACACTTAGGCTGACTCACCTCCCGAGTCCTTTAATGCCTGCAGATCCCCTTGCTAAGCACTGTAGACGAAGCTTTTCTACAGGGTCAGTAGTTTCAATCAATTTCCTTTTTGCCTGCGTTGCCATGTCCTGGTCATGTCTTGCTGTGCCTGGCATCTGAAGGACCAAAGCAGTCATGTGACATGGAGTCATTCAGGCATAGTGAGAAACCTGCCTTAGAATACAGAGCATCCCAAATCCCTCACTTGCAAGGTGCTGGTGGCAACTCCTTCATGACCACTCATTTTGACTATTTTCCTTATAGCCTTCTATACTGTCTATAGGACACTGTCAATACAGGTCACCAACTATGAAAGGAAAGATCACTCAAGCGCTCTGTGACTAGATAAGAACGTGTAGGTAAGAATTTTCTGCCTACAGCATGAGAAAACAGTGAAAACTGCTGGGTGCATCCAGGAGAGTGTGGCTGCCTCCATATTCCCAGCATCCCTGACAAGCCTCCTCCCCCACCTGCCCAGGTTTGCAGTCAGTATTTGACCACAGGAATACAAAAATTATCCTGGGTAAAGATCTTTGCCTTAGATTTACTTTTGTTCCACTAAGGCCCTAATTCTCCAGAGCAGAGGATTTTTTTATTGCAAGTCTGAGCAACAGCCATCACCTGCAGATGACACCTCCTGCTTTTATAACAGAACTGTGGAATAAATTAGTACCTTAAACTTGCACAGCCCTTAGAACCTCAGGATTTCAGACTCTGCCAAGTCACATAAGCCTTCCAGCTTCCCTCAGAGGAAGACAGTGGAATATAGAGGGAAAACAAGCCTGCAAATGTTGAATGCTGCAATAGCACCACCAAGAGCAGCCTGCCCAGACTGGCAGAGGGTCATTCTTTCTCCCACAGGGATTCTTTGTGCCTAGTGCCAAAAAACAGCAGGGCTGCCCATGACCATACCAGTAGGGGCACATTGAATCCTGACCCCTGGGCACACCTAAGGGCCAAGACTTCCACTCCCTAGCCTTGCTGCCTTCTGCAGACCATGAAGGCTCCCCAAATATTTTACAGCTTTTAAAGCATCACAGGATTGGGGCACAAAGCAGTTACAGCAGAGATCTGGACCCAGAGGGCGCCTGGTGCTCTGCTGGGGCAGTGCTGGGACAAAGATGGGCAGCCCTGTGAGGCATTAATGCATGTAGCACTTCCAATCCCTTGTCATTCCACATACAGAAGTGTGAATTGAAATGATCAGAGAAAACTTGTGAGAAACAGGGAATCAAACTGTTTCATCTTAACTATTCCACTCCTGTCTGCACAGCATTGGCTATGGCTGCTGGTAATGTCAATGTGCTGAATTTTGTAACCCCTTCAGATGACTCCAGCTGAGATTGGAAAAACAGAAAAATAAAATGGTTTTGTCCACACCAATTGGTTTCAGTACTAGCTTATTGCAGAAATTTAGAGAGGTAGAAGAGAGACTATTTTGGCCTTTGCTTCAGAATGAACAAGCAAAGTTCTTCTGGGAACTCATTAACCAGTGACCAGAAAGACCTTACAGCTGTGTGAGATCAGCAGCCAAAAATGTTTTCTGTAAACAATGACCTGTCCTTAAGGGGAGATTTTTAGCTGGAAAGAATATAAAATACAGTGAGGTTACATAAACACAGTGCAAACTATATTTACATTATATAATTATGCACTATATCTTATATACAATATATAACAACTATCCATCAATACACAGAATGCATAATGGATGCATAGCACTGTGCACTGTAGCTCTACATTATGTGTTTATATGTATGCATATGAGGACTACGCATTAATCTCCACTACATACTGCAACAATCTACACAAACACATGCCACGATAAAAGTGTAACATTTCTTTGCCTTGGGTTCAGTGGGACAATTTCCAGTATACTGCAATGTGCATAAAACAATCACTGCAGCAAAATTCATGAAATCAGAATAGGGAGGGATAATCTAATTTGGTAGCTATTGTGATCTCCTGTACCTCAATAAAAGCCACTGAAACTGGACAATCCTCTTTTATCTCTGCAGTAACTAAAAAGTTTGCTTCTACGTCTACAAGCATTTCTAGCTGAGAACTCAGCATCTCTAGGCCAGGTTGTTCTAGTTTTGAATGATTTTCCTTTTAAAATGCATTCTTTGTTTCTAGTGAATTTTCCCCTTTTTTGCAATACTAAAGAGCTACCTATTCAAAGTTTGTCCACATGCAAGCACTTGAAGGTCCCTTTTAAACCTACTTTGGGTAAATAATTAGGCAATTATCAGCCGTCTCCCTCAGTGAAATTAACCAGCAGTGTTTATTTTCATTTTGCATGCCAGAGAGTTTTGTTTTGCTTAACAGCCGGGGATATGAGCAATTACAATACCCATATTGTCAGCATTGTTTGTTTCTATGGGTGATGTTGTGTTGTGCAGGCTGAAGAGAAATTATTGCATTTATTCTGAACAAATGCAAACCTTTGAATTTTGGGCTGAATTTTTCCAGCAAAATCTTAGGCCATTCAGCAACCAGGTCCTTTTACATTTCTCTACACCAGTGGATTAAATCTGGAATGAGTCAGATTTGGTCTAAGTTCTGCACCATTCCTTTAAATGTTATCCTTCAGCTAAGCCAAAACCCTCCTGTGAAATCCTGAAAAACATCACAGCATAACAGGCAGAGTCCCATGCTGCTTCTCTTCTGGGAACTCCTGTCCCAGCCAAAGACCAGAGTAGAACACCACCCACCACAACACACAAGATCTTAGGTCTGGGAACAGATGAAGTGGCCTAAACCAACTGCACAAATTTGGTTTACTCCTTATAATTTCACTAAGTTATTGAAAGCATGAAAATTAAAATACAGGAATGTTGTCAACCATCTTAACACTACTTTAAAAATCTGGCTTTCCAGCCCCACCTGTCCCGCTCTGTAGCAGCATCTGATCTCTCTCTCCATCATGCCCAGCATCAGCCACCTCCAGCTGCCTGGGAGGGGGACACCACTGCTCTTGCTATTTTGAACATACAGATAGGTGGATAGATGGACAGATATGCAGATAGATGGATAGATGGATAGCTAGCTAGCTAGCTAGCATATATATATTAATATATATCATGATATACATATATTAAAAAAATCTGCTCTTAGCTGATTGGAGAAACTTATTACAAGATAACAAACAGGAGAAAAAAAATCTTTACTTACAGAGTTTTCCTGAAGCTCAAGTTTTCACCAGTGACTGAAGAGTTGTTCAGAGCACTGAGATGGTGTCGTGCCTCAGCTGCTTCTATGCTGCTGGGCTCAGGTAGAAGGCAGGCAACAAGTTGAGGGAATAATGGGCCACAGCCTCACTGCAAAGCTTACTTATAACATCTCATTGTTTACACACCCAGCAGCCTTGGCCCCCCTGTTTTGGGAGGCCTGGAGTTTACAGGCTGGTCTCCAAGGTGACACTGGAGGCTGTGGCACAACCTGCAATTATGCTGATTCCCTGAGCAATGGCTGTGAGATTTGGAGATTCTTTTTATTTTCTCTCTTTTCAAAAGAATGTCCTTCGTCCCATTACTGCCCACATGGGCTGGGAGATAGCAGAGAGTGGGATGCACCTTGTGCTGCCCCTCCTTGAGGGATGGCTGTGGGAAGGTGCTGCATTGCCTTGAGCATGGCTGTGTTTTCACAACATTTCTCAGCTTACATAGTTCATAGGGTTGACAAAACTCACGGGTTAAATCTTTTAGTCAAAACATAATAGGAGAATACAAGTAAAAGACTGCTACAAAAAGTCCCTTATCAGTGTATGTTTTTCCTGCTGCTTAATTGGCACTTTGTAGACCCACAGGTGGCTGGAAACTCTGGGGAGACACTGAGCTTGTGCTCATTTGCAGCAAGAAGAAAACTGAAAAGGTTAAAACACCTATACCATGAGAAAAAATTGTTCTCTGCCTAGACACAGCTATTAGCAACTCTGCCTGCAGAAGGTCACATTGTCAGTGAGATCATGTAACACTTGGGGAAGGAATCAGGATGTTGATAGACTCCCTAAGTGTAAGAAATGCCCTGTGTCATGTCCCCTGTGTCTCAGCCAGCAAGCAGCAAGGTGAACACAGAGGACAAAAGCTGATGGCAATAGCAGTCCATACAACCCAGAGTGAGAGCACATGGGAAATGGAGGGAGAGCCCAGTTCTGGCCACAGATAAAACACCGACTGAGAATGAAAAAGCACATCACTTCCTGGCAAAAGCAGAAAATTATTTTAGGCAATTGCTAGAGTAATACCACTTGCAGCCTGGCAGGCTGCTTATCTTCCATCGACAGGTACTTCCTGGTACTAAACCGAAGCTTGTGCAAGACTTAAAATATTCTTTTCTATCTCTCATCTGGCAGCTGATTGCACATTAATGCTTAAGCAGGAAACAGTGCTTATTTGATCATTTACTGATTCAGAAATATTGACCTTGTGAAAATACAACATCCCTCTGTCCACTAGCTTTGTTTTGGGAATTGATCTCCAGAGACCTCCTGGGAATACAGATGAAGTAAGGGCCTAGGAACATTACTTGGGCTGCTAGCATGGAGGAGAAGCTCCTGCTGCCTGCCCACACACTCTGCAGAGGCACCGGGGCCTGAAGAAACAGTTTTCACTGAACAAGTCGGTCTTTGGAATTCAGCATTCCATTTGAGTAAAGAAATTCTTCAGATGCAGAATTTGCATTGACTTTTAGAAGGGTGCATGTAGACTGGAACGAGAAGGATGGGCTCTTGAAAGCAAAAAATTAAATGAACTTAACATCTGGATACTCAGCAGCTTTCTGCTGCCTGCCTGCCCTCTGCCAGTGACCAAGGCATATACAGACATACATGGATGTTTAGTCTGCCTTCCACACACTCCTCTGAAAACTGGCCTGTGCCATGTTGGAGCCGGTTAATGAGTTACCAGTCTGAAAAATTATTAGTGTGCTTTCAGGTGTCTCACATTACATCAGGCTGTGATGAAGTTTATTTGATTGTACCTGCTCTGTTACAGTGCACAAAGCTGTAAGCAGAGTTCAGTGAATTCAGAATTTATCATAAAGGAGATAGAGATTTCATCAGAACTACATTTTTTTTTCTCCTTATTTTCTAGCCAGCTCTGAATAAACACCTGTTTGATTTTTGGTTTTGCCTGAACAGCCTGAACTGTCTGCTCAGTTTGTGGTTCAGCACTGAACTGAATCTACTAAGAAAAATATACTAAGAGGTCTAACATGATCTATAAACTCATGACAAAGATTGAGAACTTGTCAATTTAAGATTCTAAAAGTTCAGATTTCTTGTTGAATTTAGGCAGGAGGGAGGGTGTGAGAAATACCTTATAGGCATTATCAGAAGTGTCTCAAAAACCTGGCTCTTGGTGTTTTGCTATGAACGTTTACGTGTGATAGCATTGTTTATTAATGCGTCACCTATGACCTTCACTGCAGATAAACTCTCCCGCTCTGAGAAGTGAAAACATCTCCTTGTTTTGGATGAGAGATCAGCATGTTTGTTCATGTTCCATGCAACTGAATTAGGAAGTTAAAAAATAAAATAGCAAACATGAAGTCTCAGAACACTATTCACCAAAGAGGACTAATTTTACAGAATAAACCTTTGGGGATTTTTCCTGACATTAAAATTAATAAAGTTTCACATACACCAAAAATGAAACCCTCATGGTAAGTACATTGTCATGGGAAAAGTATTCTGATTTTAAACCAAGCTATAACCCAATTAAACCACAGAAACATGGAATGGTTTGTGTTGGAGGGTCCTTACAGATCACCTAGTTCCAAATCCAGCTGAACTCTGACTCCAAATAAAATACTTTTATATTCAAAAATGCCCTCTCCCTATGTGGTTTGTAGTTATCCATCTGAAATTAATTGTCTGTTCTCCAGAGCAAAGACCATCTGGCACATGCAGCCTGTGTTCATGCTGCTGAACTAATTCCAAAGATGCGGATTACCTGCTTGGTCAGGTCTCCACACCTGGTGGACACAGAGATGCAGCCCAGTCTCTCCACGTCTACCTGACCCACAGCAGTGGCCCTCAGCTCACCCTTCCAGGATGAGGAGCCTTTCCAGCCCGAAGGGTGCACACGGCCAGCAGCGCCTGCACAACAGATTGATCTGCTTGGCTACACACCTACAACATTCATAACCTTTACCTTTACTTGCCTTCCTCTCGCTCTGGGGCAGTGCAAACAGATTTAACTTTTTAGCACTTTGTCAGCTGCTCAAGGCATGTGTCACTTGACAAGATTTTGAAGGTGATTTGAGCCCACCAGAAATGGAGGTAGTTGTTTAGACTTTTTATTTTTCTTGAAAATCTCCCTCAAGTCTGCTTTCGGTTGGAGAATGGAAAATGAAAACACTAGATACTTCAGCTTTCTAAGAAGTTCAACAACTAATGTTTACTAAAAATTGTTTATTTTTATCCTGTGCCTTGAAATAATGAAACTTGAAGGTTTTCTGTATTTCAGGCCAAATGGAAAAAACAATGTTGTGGGGGTTAGGGTTTTTTTTATTCTATTAGATTTCTGAAAAACATTGGCAAGTTTCTGTCAACCACAGTGAAACAATGCAGTGGAAGTCTGAGGGCATGAGAAACTTCTGTGCTCAACCCTGTCTCTCTTTTGTCCACAAAAGAAAACAGTTAAATGGGCTCAGCATTTAGTGGGATCAAATACCTTTTGATGCTGAAAAGATGTCCTTAATCATTGCAAAGTGGGAAAGTAAGGAAGAATAGGACAAGAACAGTTTGCAGCTTTCTGCAACAAAACCCAGAACAATCTGTCCTTAGTGAAGGGGGCAAAGAGGAGGGAGCCAAAACCAGAGAGGTTTCAGCTAGCTGCTCCTCAGAAAGGCCTCCTTAAGGATCAACACAAAGTGCTGGAATGGCCTGGGGAAGGAAGGGTGGTTGTGACGCCTCTGTGCTTGGCACAGGCATATGCCAAGAGGAGAAGTCTTGATGATTTTTTTTATGGCTCTCTCAGTCCTCTGAAATGTTTTTACAGGAGTCATGCAGGCACCATTAGGCAGGAGAGGAAAAGGTAGTAGGTAGGAATGTCAATTGAGAAGGAGAAGGCAGAGCCAGGCAGGGCACTGCTGCAGGAATATCTGGAGCGAGGTGGTGGAGGGAGAGGCTGTAGTAGATGGTAGGGAGGGGAATGCTTTGCTTTCCATCCTGTGGAACCAAACTGACTGCAACTATGACTTCAGCCTGTGTGGTACCATTTCTAAAATAACCACAAATAGGATGTAGTAATTCCTTGTTATTCTCTGGAGCTTCCTCTCCAAATTACCAGGGACTCTTTGGGTTCCTGACTCCAGAAACTTGCTGGTGGTATGTGAGTTAAATGCTTCTATCAACCAGGGCAGCACGATTCAGCACTCAACATGCTGGTGACACTCATCAACATGTCTGGGGATACATCATTGCTCTGGAGAGCTTTGTGATGTCCCAGAGTCCCTTCTCTCCATGGCCTCAGCATTTCAGAAGTGACTTTTGTCACAAATAAGACGAGCAATTGTCAGGCTCTTCTGCACAGGAGTCCTGAGATGGTGCCACCTTGGCATAGGAGCAGCTGTTGCCTCAGTGAAGGTCTCTGCCTGTGAAGAAAATATTCATACAGGAATCAGTCAGTAGACTAAGGACCCAGATCTCAAAACAGATGAATGACAAGTACTGGCATTTACCCTCTCCTAATTCTACCATGCTCAAAATCTTGTGGCTTGTGACCACAAGAATCTGAACATTCAACAACTTAAAAAGTTTATTTGGCCCAATATCTTAATCCCCACAGCAGCCACCATTGAGTTATAAGCACTGGACATGCCTCATCCCTCAGCAGTTCTACTGCATCTATCCTACAGCAACCAGATATTTCCCAGCTTTCTGACCTGTTGCATCTGTGAAGCTGTTCTCTAGGAGTTTCCTTAGCCTCTCTTTGAACCCGTTAATGCATTTGCTCCTTGCAAAGTTCTCACAGTTCCACATACCACAAGTGCTCAGTTGTCATAATCTGCAGGTCACATCTAGTGTTGCAAGCAGCCATTGAGATTTTGGGGTATCCTAGCTGGTAAGTGACGGCTGGAAGGTGAGAGGTGATGTGGCTGGAAAAGTCCATCAAGAGTGCCTCTGCCAACAGGCTTGCCAACCTTGTGCCAAGGGCTGTAACACAGATTTGCTGGGACTTGTGACCGAAGCCTGAAAGTAGAGGCATGGGGTGGTCCTAACACTTTCTAGCTGTAAAAAGCACTGCTGGCAACCAGCTCAAGTGCCTGCACAGCACAGATGCACATACTCAAGAAGAACAGAAGGAGATAAAAGTCTAAGTGTGGTCCTCAGAGTGAGAGAATCACAGAATCATCAAGGCTGGAAGAGATCTTTGAGGTCATTGAGTCCAACTGTCAACCCAGCACCCCCGTAATGACCCCTAAGCAAATTTCCAAGTGCTCTGAACAGTTTCAGAGACAGTGACTCCTCTACCTTGCAGGGCAACTTATTCCAATGCCTGAGCATCGTTTCAATTAATTTTTTCCCTAATATCTCATCTGAGCCTTTCCTGGTGTAACTTAAGCCTACTTGTCATTCTTTGGCTTGAGAATGAGAGGAGGGAATGACAGAAGATACTGAGCCCTACCTGGCTACAACCTCCTTTCAGGAATGATAAGGTCTCCTCTGAGCCTCATTTTCTCCAGGCTAAACACCTCCAGCTCCCTCAGCCACTGCTCATAGAATGTGTTTCCTAGAGCCTTGACCAGCTCCATAGCCCATTTCTGGACTCTCTGCAGCACCTCAATGTGAATGCACCTTTTTTGAAGTGAAGGGGCCCAGAACTAAACACAGTGGCCTCGTCAGTGCCCAGTACAGAGGACAATCACTTCCCTAGTCCTGGTGGCCACATTACTCTTGATACAGGCCAAGACGCCATTGGACTTCTTGGTCACCTGGGCACACTGCTGGCTCATGTGCTGCTGGCTGTCTGCCAGCAACTTCAAAACTCCTCCTTGCTTCCAGTTTGCCTGGTGAAGAAGTCAGACTAATTGCAGGCTAGGTCATCAGACATGGCTTTCTGAGGATGCTACTTTTCAGCCTTGGGGGAATTGAAATTGCTTAGCACCTTGTGCACTTTCATGAGTCTCTAAATTTTAGATCTCTGGGAAAGTATCCCCCTTTAAATGAGTGCATGTATTCCCTCTCTAAATAGTGGACATGTGTAGGTGTCTTTGGCATATTTCAGGCAAGCCCAGGGGAATTTGGGGTTAGTCTTCCCCCTAAGCTTCCAGGGGAGCTTCTCACAGACATTCACATGCTCAGCAGAGATGGTGAGACCTGCCATCCCAGCACAGAGTACTGACCTGAGCCCACAGCTGTCACAGAGCAGGTATATGGGATTAAGATGAAGACAGACTCCTTCACCACTATCTACTGGCTCCCTGTAGTTTGGCTTTTGGATGTCTTTTTCTAGTTTCATCCTCTAGCATCCAGTCTGGCCATGCTCTACATTAGTCGATGCAGACCACTGAGACGGGAGGCTTCAGCTAGGACTTGTGAACTTCTGTGGCTTTGTTAATGGTGCCTTGGAGAAACTACCAATCCCCCACACAGCAGTTTTGGAAATCCAATTAGCAATGCCTTTCTATAGTGTTCTGTCTCTTTCT
This sequence comes from Sakesphorus luctuosus, assembly GCA_013396695.1. Classification (NCBI taxonomy): domain Eukaryota; kingdom Metazoa; phylum Chordata; class Aves; order Passeriformes; family Thamnophilidae; genus Sakesphorus; species Sakesphorus luctuosus. The sequence goes on along the minus strand of VWZD01008912.1, from coordinate 43,079 downwards.
GTTACAATGACATTAAAGGCTTCAGCCAAACAGATCTTACTATGAAAGTCCTTTTTAAAAAAGAATTCACATCAATGGGTGCGTGTAAACCAGTTCTGTCTGCTTACTTGTGAACTACAAACCACTGAAATGAAAAAAGTCACAGTGCTGAGAAAATTATTTGACAAGGAAGATTTTTCTCATGCCATTGACATAAACAATTGAAACATTTCATTCCACTTGGGCAGAATTGTACTAGTGGTAGGAAAGGTCCTGAAATAAATGTTTGGGCACCAAAGGCTTAATGTGATGGAGGATGGTATGGGAGATTAAAATAAAACAAAGCAAAAATGAAAACCACTAAAACCCCCTCCTGTTTCTTGCTTTGTTGCTCCACTCATAGCTATTGATCTCTGAAACTTCCAAAATCTGGATAATCTCTTTCATCAATAAACATTAAAACAGAGACATATGGATTTGCATTTGGATGTACTACACCATAAAAATTTAAAGGACTTCTCCATATAACATGCCTAATTCCCTGAGAGGCAGGCAAGAAATGCTGGGAAGTGCAGCAAGGTAGCCCTGTAACCTGGCATTGTCATTGCTGGCGACAGGCAACCAGCTTTTCAGAGCTTCGGGACAAGGGCCTGCCAGGCTTCTGTTGTCTGAATGTTCCTTTATATGCCTATAGCTTTGTTTTAGTTTCTGTGACAGCAGTTTCTCTTACTGACCAGTTGCCTACAGTAATTAATTTTAATTTTGTTTATTTTTGTAAGATGCAGTTTTATGCAGATAGCAGTAACTATTAGCAATTCTATGTATAATGAAGATGTTTACATTTAACACAATACAGGGTCAAGAAATACCAGGCTGGAGACACTACATGGAGCACAGAACAGTACAGGCATGAAATGATAAAATCTGGGACACAGGCTTGGCATTGGAGACCCCTCAGCTCTGCATCAATGGTCAGAAAAATAGAGACCTGGTATTGGACAAGACTGAGTTTAGATGTAGTAAAGAGAACAAAAGATAAGAGCCTTCAGCATATGTGGGATACCCCACACACAGTAAACTGAGCTGCAACATGTAGCTGCAGAGCAGTGGAAAAAAGTGAGAAAGGTGCAAATGCATCTCCGGAGACACAGACAAAAGACCTCAAGTAAATACTGGACTATCTGTGATAATATTCCCACAAAGGACAGCAGAAGCTGAAGATTTACTGTTTTAGGTAATTCTGCAGTCCAAAGATGCTGACACTAAGACCTTGAGGAACAATGAAAGGGTGAATACAATTCCAAGAATATAGATAAAAATTAGGTGTATTGTATTTGTATTATTGTGTGTTGCAACTGTATTATTAATACTACTGTCACTTTTCCCACATTGAAGTTTTAAGTGCAGTATTATTCTTTCTTCTTCTATATCAATTAGATATGGATTAGCAATAATATACTCTTTAAATTTCAATTAACAATAAATTCTTGGCATTACTTATTTGTGAACCATTCTTTCTTTTGACCATAAATGAGACCTCAAGCACAACAGCAGGGAGATGAGCATGAGAGCTTCTTCAAACTCATCTCCCAGCAGTGGGCCAAAAGGCATTCTGTAATGTCACTCCTGCTCTTTCTGAGGGACGTGACTCATGTTGCTAGCTGAGAACCACATTAATGGGAAGTTTGACTGCTCTGTTGTGTGTGATTATTTTCACACCCACAGAATTAAGGTCGGTCTCAGCATTGAGCCTGCTTTGCCCCTCCCCATTGCCATTTCCCTTGAAATGGGATGGTGGGTTTTTTTGTGAGCTGGGAAGGTCGGCAGGTGATGTCTCTCTCCAAATGGGCTGCAGAGTAGTTATGTCTTTGTGTAGGCCTCTCCCTTGACTCTGAGATCAAATGACCAAGCAGATGATCAAGAATGATTTTCAACAGAGATGATAGCATAGATCCTCCTGTCCAGCCTGTAGGAAATATGCCCCTGCTGTGACATGTTCTTTTGGCACACCAGCAACTTTTACTCTCCTTCACTATCGCTTCCAGGCCATCACTCCTGACCCCAACTCATACAACACAGCAGACATCTGTGTGGTCTGAGCGGGAAGGGACCAAAGACCATCGAACAGTGGCACAGATCTGCATGTCCATGTTGGAGAGGACATCAGACAGGAAAAGGCAGGCAAGTAGGCACACCCCATGCTGCAGAAATGGTAGCAGGATTCCCCAAACGTTTCTAACACTACATGCCAAGTTACAGTGTGTTATAGACCCTGTGTGTTTCAAGACCTTTCCACTAGTCAAGTCATAACTTTACTTCCTAGCAAAATTCCTGCTGATTTTATAAGTGTGGCATCTAACACGTGTGGTTAGACCTGATGGAAGAGATGAAGTGTCCAGTGTCTATACTACTGCCTGAAGTTAGTCACCCAAACCACAGCCCTTTACACAGGTTAATGTTCGCAGTCTGTGTCTTGTTGTACATGTCTGTTGCAGACATTGATGTTGATGGGGAACATGACACAGTACAACCCACTAGCAGCTACCAGGATGCAGTCATTTACACAGAATCAAGTTTGGGATACTGGCACGAGCCAGCATTCAAGTGTTTGTAGACTACTTTTTGTGTCTGAAGACTTACCCTTTTAAAAAACAAATTAGTCATATTGTCTCAGGTGGATTTCTGTCAGTGAAAACTGTAGTTCTACCATATGAACAAGAAACTAGACTACAATTACTGCCATGTTTTTGATACACCATTCCCGCATTTGAGGCCAGATAATGCTTACAAGATTTTGTTAACATTATCTACCCAGAAATGGCATAATCTGTCATGTTTGTTATCTACAGGGGAAAGTCACTATCTTCTGATGGATGAAACCTCACAAGTTTCTGTGCAAACAGTCATACGACCCGGATGTCACCAAAGATGGCTGTTTTGTTGATGCTAAGAAGAAAAATTAAAACAAAACCAAAAACAAAACACCCACCCAAACCCAAAAAAACAGCTCACAAAAAAATAGAAAAACATTTCTTAGAATAGAATATTAAAAGACAAATGTTAATTCTAATTATACTGCTATTGTAGATATTATGTAAGCTCTAGGAACGGCATGTTTAGTCCACCACCAGCTGCCTTTGCCAAGGACAGAGGCTACAGTGCTATGCTGCAACTTCCTCGGCTGTAACTTGCTCCCCCAAGTGGCAACTTCAGTGTGCAACTCCAGCTTTTGCTCTGACATTGCACTGCCTGACCTGGCACAGCCCTGTCCTGCCATCATCACTGTGTCATCTAGGATCAAGACAGAAGGTGGGAGAAATCGTGAGACTGCTTCAGCTTCTGAAAAACAACAGGGGGCCCTGGACCTTTGGGAAATTTGGAGCTTCAATCTTATCTTGAGGATTTGTCATTACATTGCTTGAAAATATTGGAAATACCATGTGAGTTAAAATGGGAGTATTCCAATCTCTGCCAAAGTACTCTGGTGGCCAGCATTGCACTGCTGAATATAAAAAAGGGTTTGCCAGCAACTCCTACAGGTGTGTAGAGGGCAGGGGCACAGTCTTGGTCATTTCTGTGTACAGTTCCTTAAGCAGCTTGTGGTACCTGCAAAGCCCATCACCATTCCCCACAGTCCCAGACAGTGCCTTTTTAAATAATATGCTTTAAATAATAAAGTAAGGCTGCAAAAGTCATTCAGTGGAAGTTCTCTCTCCCTTCCCCATGCACATACAATTCTTTACCATGTTATTCCTAGTCAAAGCTAATGCTGCAAGATAAAACAGACTTTAGGTAAACACATTCAAGTAATTGAGTCCTGGAGTTTCAAGTCTAGGTATTTCCCTGGTGGACTTTGTGCTTTGAATAAAATATTAAACATTTCTAAACTAAACTGAACTGAGGCATGTGGACAGAAAAGGAAGCACAAAA
>VWZD01008912.1:22545-39112 GCA_013396695.1 Sakesphorus luctuosus | reverse complement strand
GGGTGGTGTGACATTTTCTCTCAAGGTTTTGGATTTTTCACTGGAACATCCCTAGTCATCAGTGTGAGAAATCATCTGTGGGTGGAAATCGGTAAGGCTTCAGTCCCCTGCCTTAATGCCTAACTCAGAAGTCAGGGAGCCCACTGGAGCAACCCTTGGGTGGTACAAGGCTTCTCTTGCTAAGTTTACAAAATGCTTAATTAATTGGCTCTGTATCCCAAGAACTTTTCTAGAGAAGTTTCCTGGAAAGGGACAATGCGTTGAGTTAGGGGTTCCTGACACATGGTTGTTCTGAAATGTCACAACTCGGATCCAAACCAGAACAAACACTGAACTCCTGCCCACGCTAAGAGCTCTGCCCAGCCCTTCACTGTTTCAGGAGGGAGGACGGGGATCCTCTTGAATAATCCTGCTCTAGTCTTGCCCAAATCTTGTTCCATAGTCGGTGTAGAACCTTGGAGACCACTCTGGGAATGGGTTCTTCAATAGATGAGGAAAATGAAAGGATTGCTACACTGAGTTCAGGGATTTAATGAGTTTGCAGCTGTCAGGAACAACATCCAGCAAGTTTCTCACTGAGTGGCTGGCTGGACAGCTAGTGAGCTGTACACATAGATACTTAAGCAGATTTTGCCCACCAGCACAACCTGTTGCCCAGAGTTTTTCAAGGCTGTCCCTGGTTTTCTGGAAGGCAGGACTTTGCCTTGCTTGAACACTGGGGCTATTTCAAGCACAATGATACTTACCTTAACTCAGGTCTGTTGGAAAGCAACCCATGGTTTCCTGTCACACAGAAAGGAGCAAGTCCAGAAAAGCGTGCGGTGGTGTGGGATGGGAAGTGGCAGTGTTTGAGTGGGACAGTCACACATGTAGCTGACAAAGAGCCTGCTGAAACAAGGTGCATGGTCCTGTTTAAGCAGACATGCTGTGAAATAAATTTAATCTTGCAAGTACAAGTTCTAAAAGAAGTTTAAGCTCACTGTTGCAGTGGTAACAAGCATCAAGAATGTTTTTTATATATACTTTATACAGAGTTCACCAACTTCATTAACTTCTAAACCATTAAGATTTAAAGACTTCACAATTTTTGGACTTGACAAGGAAGTAGCAATTGAAATGCTCAAAAAAATAGCACCCAGTTAAAGACTCTTGCTTTTCTTGCATTACAAATGTAAGTTCAGCACTTACTTGAGTTTTATGAATCAACTGGTATATCAGTAGGATGTTCAGACCATAGTTCCTTCAAGGAGAAGTTTGGCATAACATGGTTGAAGTTTTTAATCCTTCCTGCTCTGATGTAGAAAATTAAGGTGTGCTGCAGCAGAGTGCCCAACTGCTAGGACACTAGCTGGGATGGACACTCCTATGTCCTGTGTCTCTGTATTTCACCCCTACTTAGCTGTGACATTCTGGAGCCATGTGAAGAGAAGTTTTGTGCATCTTACTTGGATCACTAACAGCAGAAAGTCAAGAACAGGGCAAATTTGAAAATGTTGGCAAAGACGGAACAATCAAATCCAATACAAATTTGATGTGTTTACGTAGATCTTTTTAAGACATTAACAATTCTCTCAGTCTACATAGGGTAACAATTTCTAGCCTGCTCTTCCTGATTTTGTTGCAGAAGCTAAAGTGGTAGGTAGCACAGACTATTGGAGTTCTTAGTTTTAAAGCAACAGAGAAATGAAAAACATTTCAAGAGTGTAAGCATCCAAGGAAACCATTACTGAATCCAACATGTACTGTTGGAACCAAGGAATAATTTTACAGACTGTCATGTTTTAATGTTCTCTGCAAGTGCTAGAAGTTTTCAGAGAAAACTTCAAAAGCTCAAGTTTCTTTACTGTGACATTGGGAAAAGCTATTCTCAGCCTTGTTGATGAACATACGCTTCTGAAAGAATACTGGTTTGCCCCAGTCTATCTACCCCAAAGTAAGTGGAAGTGTCATCTTGCCCTGTGGTAGATAAGCTCAAACAGCCACACTGAACAGTGCAGCTGGGATTCCTCTTAAGGAAAAACAAGCCATGGGCTCCAATAGATAGAATCTGTAGCTAACCAAATGATTGGTTTCCCAGTTGTTCTTTATCCAAATGCATTCAGTCAAGCCCTGCCACAGTTCCCAGAGGGACAACCACATAAGAAGACATGGTCTGCTACTGCTACTGACAAAGGTCTTCATTTCAATGAGAGTAGAATCAAGTTTGTTAATTCCTATGGCTTATTAGTAATTATTGTTACTGGTACTTCCTAAGGCTCATTAGTACTTATTGTTCCCAGTAAATTGTGCCTGAATATCTGATTACTGCATTATTTCATCAGATGTCTGCTTAAACAGGAAGAAAGTCCATCCCATTTTTTGGAAGTGGTTTTGGGGTTTTTATTTCTAGCTCTGAATTCCTTACAAATCACTCAGAACCAACAATAGGGGGTACACTCACCAAAGTTCATGCTGTTACTCCCTTTAGCAGAGGGCTCCCAACTCTGTGGGTACCTGGGACAGATACTGCCTACCCACACATTCCCCTGAGCCTGCAGATCCCAGTCCCCTTGTTCTGCACTGTCTTGGCCATCACTTTACAACGCATCAGCATTCAAGCCTGGAGCCACAGGCTCTCAGTGTTTACTGTTCAGAGATAACAAGTTTCTGGGAATTTGTGAAGCTCTTTAAGCTTTAGTCCAGAAAACCTGACTCAACTGTCTATGTCTTCACAACCCACCACTGAACTGTCTGAGAGGCAAAAACACAATATAAGTATTTTATTTTGGTGTTCTGAATTGCACAATTGTTCACTCTCCCTCCCAACTCACTTCCTCCTTTTCCCTCTGCCAGGATGCTCTTCAAGTCATGAATTGTGCTCAGGTTTGATACCAGAAATGAGAGGCAAAAGCTACACGGTGTTTGCACAGCACTGAGCCCAACACAGTTTTTTATCACTCCTCTGTCAAAGCTACATATTTTTAGAGCTCAGGGGCCAACCATCAGCATATGTTGCTATCAGATTTCCTACAGAAAACTTGAGGTGAGGCTGGGAGTAGTAAAAGGTGTAAACTTACCCCAGGAGCCAGCAGAGCTCACACCTTCCTCGCCACCACTGCTCAAATACTCTCCCACGCTTTGCTTTGCCTCTCAACCTACTTCCTTTGTCCCATCTCTCTCTGCTCTGGGTTGACTTTGCCTCATTCCTTTCCACACATACAAGGGGGTGGTGCTGTGTCACACTGGCTGCCATGGGTGCTGGCCTCTTGACTTGGCAGTTATTTGTGAAACCTGGGCCTGAAAACTGTTGCTTGCTCACTGAAGCATACTGTAGTAGTTCACCACTTCTGCATTTTCTTCATGATTCCCGTAATTTTAAAACCACCAAAATCTTCCAAAATAGAAAGTATGATGTTTTTACAGGAGTACACATGCTTATGGAAGGAGCCAGCCTCTGGGGGAAAAAGGAATAGGGAACACAAAAGAAAAATTCCCACCACTATCTGGTCTCTGTGAAGTTTACTTAGAATAGATGACCTTTCCTAAGCTTTGGAAATTTTGTTTAACTATAAGTGTTCACTTGGATTTTAAAGGCTTAGTGGGTTTCCACAGAGCATGTCTAGGTACTGCCTTATTTATTCTCTTGCTTTGATGTTGACTGAGCGACTCAAAACACACACTTCTAACCACATAAGCTCTTTCTGTGGATGGTACCTAAGAGCTTCTCTTGTCTTTGTGCATAACCCACATTCATAAACCACTCCAATACCTGACCTCTGTTCAAGAGCTGAATTTCTCTTTGCAGCTCATGGCATGTTGCCCAAGAAGGGAAAAAAAAAATGTGTCTTCTGTCCATGCTGGGCTAAGAGCAAAGTTGGTTTTTTGATAAAGCTCTCAAAAAAACCTCAAGGCAATGGTGTGTAATGAACCAATGCATAACAAGATGCAAACCCCAGGATGTTTACGAAGAGAAAGGATTAAGATCTTTATCACAGCATGCCAAGCAGAGACTAGAACAAACAAGCCACATGCTGTGGCAGGTGCAACATGGTGCCATGCTGGCACAGCTGCAGAGGGAAGGGTATAGTTAATTCACAAGCCTGGCAATTCAGTTGGTCAAATTCTATTTTAGAAGATGTGAAATTCACTGAACACTCACATAGCTCTGTTAGCAACTGCTAACAATTAAACACCAGGATTTATATTGCTCTCCAAGCAAATAAACCTTTGACAGTGAATAATAGAGTTAGTATTTGATAAAGACAATTCCCATTATCTAAACTGTGTACTGGCAGATTTAGAACAGTAACTTATGACACTAACTCTGGAGGATGAGTGTGGCAAGTTAACTGTGTGGAGAATTACTCACTTTGCTATTCACACCGCCTCTGGATTACAGGAAAACAAAGCATACACAGAACACTCACAGCATCACAGAATGGTTTGAGTTGGAAGAGACCTGTAAAGATCATCTAGTTCCAACCTCCCTGCAATAAATAGAAACATCTTCAGCTAGATCAGGGTGCTCAGAGCCCTATGCAGCCTGTTTCAGGGATGGGGCGCCCCCACCTTTGTAGGCAACTTGTGCTGCTCCCTATAATGTGGCTTACCAATCTTACTGCAAAAAACTTCCTTTTATCTATTCTCAATACACTCTCTTTCTGTTTAAAACCACTGCCCTTTGTCCTATTGCTTCTGGCCCTAAGGTCTGCAGGTCCCCATCTTTTTTATAAACTCCCTTTAAGTATTGAAAGGCTGCAGTGAGTTCTCCCCAGAGCCTTCTCTTATCCAGGCTGAACAACCCCAACACTCTCAGCCTGTCCTCACAGGAGGGGTGCTCCAGCCTTCTGATCATCTTTGTTGCCTCCTCTGGACTTGCTCCAAGAGGTCCATGTCCCTCCTGTGCTGGTCGTCCCAGACCTGGCTGCTGAGCTCCAGATGGGGTCTCATATGGGCAGAGTAGCTGAGCAGAATCTCCTCCCTCAACCTACACTGTAGTTGTGTAGAGAAAATAAAACATTTAAATAAACAAATAAAAATCTTTCTCTTCTTCCTTTCCCTTTTTGGGGGAGAGAAAATTGATAAATATGCAAGCAATGAAAGAAGAGATGGAGTTAACTCCTTCTCCATCTCCTCACAGCTGTCGTGGAAACAGTCTCTTGCTTCTATTCTCAGTAGAGGCTCGTGTCAACTAGAAGGAATTTTGTCCTAGTTTGAGTGCTTACAGAAAAGAGGGGGAGGTGCAGGGACCCTACCTTTCACCCCGCAGCAATACCCAGAGTCCAGTCAGGCCCAGGAGCACACAGGGTCCTCACAGGCTTCCCCAGGTGCTGCAGGATGCTCACACCCACACCAGCCTGGCTGCACCTCCATGTCCTCACTCCTGCAGAGCTGCCTGGCCTCCTGCAGCTGGGGGGAGTGTCAATAAAGGGGCCAAGCATGGGCCCAAGTCCACGTATGAAAGATTCTTCTCAGGTTCCTTACTTAATCTGCTTAAAAGAAAATGCAAAATGATGACCAAAACAAGGCTGGATTGTCTTCTCAAGTAAACATGATTTCCCCCTGGAAAAAAGGAGGAGATCCAATTTCTCCAAAAGATTAATTTTCAAAAACTTGTTGGAAAAGTATGAATATCTAAAATACACCAGGAAAAATGTATTGCAGAAATTATTTATTTCATGCCAACTTAATTCTTTGACTATATATTATCACACATTTCAAAAATATATCCAGTACAACAATAATTTAGAACACTACAGAGAAAAATTTATAACTCTGAATTTCAAAACAAGGTATTTATGCATACATACTTGTATCATAAGGCAAAAGAAGATAGTCTATCCATAAGCAGCACTCCTACAGCCTATCTTGATATACACTGGAGAATGAAGATCTATTACTAAACCTAGGCTTACAAATGAATTCCCTTATCTTCCAGGTACCTCTACAGAAACACAATGTATTTCTATAGAAAATAATTTCTATGGTGACAGCTAAGCTATCACTATAAAACTGTTATAGTTCACAGGAATATATCAAATACAGCAACATTATCTTGATGAAATAACTGAAGCTGCATATTATTACTGCCTGTCAATTACAACTAAAACACACACATGCACACAAAAGCATGCTGAGGAATACATTCCAATGCATTCTAACAGAAACAAAGAATAAACCCGACTGGGCTTACCATATGACCCAAACAGAAGGTATCAAATATAATGCAATAAAATCAGTGACAGCAATTAATGTATTAAAGAGGGATCTAGTTCAACGTGCTTTTTTCTTGCTAGGAATGCTGAGTTTCTGTTAACATAATCAAATGGTGTAGGAGTGTCTCAGCTTCAGACTAGACTACTTAGTTAGAGGCACAGCTAGTATTAGGTAACTGCCATGAAGCAGTAAATATTCCTGCAGAGCCCATTAGGGAAAAGGAATGTAAAAGTTTCAGAAAGTTTACAAGATTCACAACTAAGCTGCTCTGAAAAAAGTAACAATTTTCTGAATTTCAAATAAAAGCTAGGACACAATATATCCCCTTAGTAATGTTCTTGTTAATAATTAAGATGCATATATTTGTCTGTACCGAACAAGTCAGATTTCTTGAAGAAGTCTCATAAAAAGTTTTCCTTCATAAACTGATCTCTATTTGGTATTGTGAATGCCCCTCAGATTTCAAGTAATTACAGCAATAATGAAAACTGAAACAAAATGTCGTATTTTTCACACAACATTTACAGTATTCCAAGATAAATTTAATAAAATACAAATTATCATAATTACAGAAAATAATAATCGCTTTTTAATACTTCACATGTAAAAATCATTGTCATGTTTTAGAACAGCAAGAATAAATATTGAAAAGACAGCAGCTTTCCATCATTCGTATTAATTCTGTTAATGACTATTTTACAGGTGCTTGATTGCAAAATAAAGGCAGATGATATACCATAATTTTTCCAGTAGTGTTAAGTTACAGTAGTATAAAGTTTTTCTTACTGTTCCACGCTACTGTACATAAATAAGAAGCTACATTGTTGTTTGCCCAAAGTGTCACTATTAGCAGATTACAAGTTACATATTCTTTACCTTCCCTCCCAGAAAGACTCTCTCACTTCACTGCTGAGATGCACCTCTCTTTAGCAGAGTATAGGACTTATTTCCTAATAGACAAATCAAAACACAAATACCAAACCACAACTTTAGTGTAGGAGTAGTAAGTTTGACTACAGCTTCTTGCTATCCATATGTTTTAGGAACTCCAACACTGACAGAGTATTAAAGTAGCTACAGTTTCCACTCCTGCTTTTTGAAGCTCATTGTCATTTGCATGCATTCTTTTCACTGGTTTAAATACTTGACATGAAGACATTCCAACTTCACTTGGGTGGGATTTTTGGCATTTGGGGCGGGTTTGTGGCATTCACAGACGAAGAGGAAGCTGTATAAATGACAGTGAAATGTATACACTAACTGCTCAGTAATTTGGAGAGTGAAATAACAAAGAAATTCCTAACTGACATTCTTTAGCTGCAAATAAATATGACTATATATACTGACAGAAAAATAGATTAACACCCAGTTCCCAAAAGCACAGTTTGCAAGGGAGTTGTATTTAAAATCACATAATCTGGAGCATCAAATAGGATGCAGGAACACCATTAGCCTACAGTACAGTCGCTGCTCCACAATACCTAGTTTTGACTTGCTTTGGCTGTAGTGATGCTGGGACTTGAGCTACAGCAGCAAGGAACCTATCAAGAGTTGCCACAATCTGGTGGGGAAACACCAGTCACAGAATGGTTTGGGTTGGAACAGACCTGTAGAAACCATCTAGACCAACTCCCTGCAATCAGACAGGACTTCTTCAACTAGATTTGGGTGCTCAGGGCTCTGTCCAACCTGGCCTTGAATGTTTCCAGGGATGGGTCATATACCAGCTCCCTGGAGAGAGGCAAATCCTTAGGCACAAGAGTACCCAGGCAAATTCTGCATTATTTGTATGAGCAGTAGATAAATTACTTGCATACCAGTTCAAGTAGACAGCAAATGCCAGGCAGGCACATCTCTTATTTCTACAATGTTTTTTTATGATTATACTCTGTATTTCTTTACTGAAAGTCTTCCAGATTTAGTCATATGAACCCATAATTAGTTTTCAAAACACACTTTAGATTAATTGACCTACAAATTGCACATAATTAGAGCAAGAGTAACTGCTGGTCAGCAATGTACACTACAGATGAAACCTGACTTCACTTATCAATTCCTTACTTAAGCAGCGTCCAAGGAGGACGGGACACCAGGGATGGCCAAATACAAGCCAGGGAATTCTTCAGAGATTTTCAGAGCTCGAAAATCAGCCATTGGTTACTCCTTTACTCCACTGCAACTTCAAAAAAGGTCAGTGGATTCCCACCTCAATGAGCTCAGAATGTCAGAATGTGAAATCCCACTGCCAGTAATTTATACAGTCAACTCCACAAATTATTGTATTCCCATGAAAATTGCAGAGAGGGCTTGCTTACACCAGGGCCTAGTCCTCTTTTGTGTATAAAATCCTGACCATGTTTCCCTGAAAATTCTGTTTGCAGCCATTTCACTGAGAGGGGAAAAACCAGGCCCCAAGAAGGCTCAATCCAAGACTGTGAACACAGCAGGGATGAGGTAAGGATACTTCACAGACATTCAGAAAAACAAACATTCCTTTGATAGTTTTGCCATTAGCACTGAATTAGATCCCTTTGCAGTGACATTTCAAGAGTTAAACAAAGAATTTGAATCTTATTTCGTTCAAAGATTTTTATAAATAAACTTCTGGGCAATTAAATGAGACACAAATTTTTAAAATAGATATACCAATTCTAAGAACATTCATGTCGATGAATATCCAAAAACATATACAACCCCTTTTCACATAAGGCTGAATTCAGGATAGCACTTACAAGTAGACCTAAAATAAATTAAATAGGTACTAACAGAGATTGCTAAAAAAACTCTGAATAAAGAGAGACTCATTTTCTCAGTTTCCAGTCCCTGATACAGCCACAAAATTTGAAGCAAGTTTTACAAACACAAAATACCCAAGCTAAAAAAGTGCCCTCATACAGGCAATCTGAAATTGCATGAGCTTGAATACATGTGGACTTGGCTGAGACATTCAGTGTATTCACCTAAGAACAAAACCGACAATTCTTGTATGTCTGCCAATTTATTAATATAATTATACAAATAGAGATTTGTTTTCTTCTTCATAGTAGCAATTCAGTGTTTTAGAACAGGCAAATCAATATATTACAAATACCACTACTGTCAGAACACATCTAAATCACAGGAGGTAGAGTTAGATCCCCATTAACAATCAACAAAACACAGACTACTTTTAAAAATTAATAGAATATGTCATTAATAAAAACTTATTTTTCAGAATAACTCATTCTAGCTGCTTTAAGAGATGTCTGCTTTTTAAGCATGATAAAGAATGTATGATACAAACGTGTTCTCTTTCAGTTTTCAACGTATCTCTGCAATAAACACATAAGAAAAGTCCCAAATGGTAAAGACTTCAGACAAACTGCAAAAGAGCATTATTTTAAACTACTCAAATTACCAAAGTTATCACGAATTTGACCACATCTTTTACCTTATGATTACGTTTGAAAATTCATTCAAGTAACTACGGTTTAAAAATATATCTACACCAGTGAAATGAATGTCAAGCTTTTCTACAGTGTTAATAATTGGCATTTTTGAATGGCATACAAATGAGTAAGTATTATTCTTTTTGCAACAACTTACTGCAAAATACAGGCACCTTAAAAACTGATACATAATGCAACCAGGGTATTTAGGATATTAGAAGTGTTTGCCATTATCTAGTCATGCTATGTATTTCCCTTCTTTTAAAGAAATGCTCTACAGTTTGAAGCCGTGCCTGAGGTGCGTGCAAATTATCATGTTTCAGTATTTAACTCAATTTTTGTAGTATATTTCTTTTACAGCTACAAAAACACTAGTGTGCCAAAATTTTGAACCATTACAACTCCAAAGATCTTAAGCAGACATTGTATCTTCGATAACATCCTTGCTATTGCACACATGCTCCTAAGACAGCAAAACTCTGGACCATATTCGATTTCAACTATTTACACATGCTAAAATCATTTATCTGCACGTGATGTTGGAAAAGAAAAAATACAGCCTTTCTTGACCAACACACATTGTTCCAAAATTTATGCCGCTGAATTTCATAGAATGATAGAATACCAGGCTGGAAGGGACCTCAAGTACTGCCTGTGGACACCAAGCTTTGTGGTGGGATTGACAAGCTGGAGGGAAGGGATGGCATCCAGAGGTGGCCTACAAGGTGAGTCTGTACTAACCTCATGAAGTTCAACAGAGCTAAGTGACAGGTCCTGCACCTGGGTCAGCACAGTCCCAGACACACCTACAGGTTGGGCAGAAAAGTGATTGAGAGCAGCCCTGCTGAGAAAGACTTGGGGGTGCTGGTGGCTGAGAGGCTGGACATGACCTGGCCATGAGCACTCACAGCCCAGAAACCAAATGTGTCCCGGGTTGCATCCAAAGCAGGGTGGGCAGCAGGTCAAGGGAGGGAATTCTGCTCCTCTGCTCTGCTCTGTTGAGACCCACCTGGAGTGCTGCATCCAGCACTGGGGTCTCAGCACAGGGGGATATGAACCTGCTGGAGTGAATCCAGAGAAGGCCCACGAAGCTGATAAGGGGTCTAGAGCAGCTCACCTGTGAGGACTGGCTGACAGAGGTGAGACTGTTCAGCCTGGAGCACGAGGCTGCATGGAGACTTCATAGCAACCTTCCACTATCTGAAGGAGCCTACAATGATGCTGGAGAGGGACTCCTCATCAGGAACTATTGTGACGGGACAAGGGGGAAGGACATCAGACTGGAAAAGAGCAGGTTTAGATTAGATATTAGGAAGAAATGCTGTGAGGGTGGTGAGACACTGGCCCAGGTTGCCCAGAGAAGCTGCGGATGCACCATCCCTGGAAGTGTTCAAGGCCAGCTTGGATGGGGCTGTGAACAACCTGGTCTAGCCCTGTCCTGGGCAGAGGGTGTTTGGGTTAGTTCATCTTTAAGGTCCCTTCCAACCCAAACCATTTTGTGACTCCATGATTCTGTGGGCCAACCTTCCTCAGCAGAAGTGCAGTTTAGACAAGATGGCCCAGCACCTTGTCCAGCCAATTTAAAAGTGTCTAATCTTAGGGACTCCACCACTTCTCTGGGGAGACTATTCCAATGGATGATTGTTTTCATTGTGCAGAAACTTCCAATTGTGTCCAGTTGGAATCTCCCCAAGAATAACTTGTATCCATGACCCCTAGCTTTTCCATGTGACTCCTTGTAAAACTAGAGTCTCTTATCTTCATTTAGCCCTTCTTTAAATACTGAAACGTGTATTGTGTGGCTTTATGAAGAACAGCTTGCCACTCAATCTTTCTTCTTACTCAGGTATGATTCAAACATCACTGAAGGCAAGAGGAGCCTTAATTTTACTCAGTAGATTTTGAAGCAAAGTTCAAATAGAAAAATTATAGAAAGTATTTATTATGGTAATTGATATAACAGCACTTTGGATGCATTAGGATGCTCTCATGGCATCAGTTGAAATAGAAAAAAAAAACCTTTCCAGAAAATCTCTCTCTAGAACTTAGACTGCTACAGTTCAAGTTGTATATATGGTTCAAGGTATAGTTAGGAGTTTACCATTCATTAAATTAATAGTTTTCTCCTTTTCATCATGACACAAAAGCCCACACTGATGCACAAGCGTATCTACAGTAGAAGAAGCATATTCTTATCATAAGTGGTGAAGTTATAGATGTGCATTTCCAAAATAGTTGTTCCTTCATATTCTTTTTTTGAGCAAAAACAGGTGCGTTCAGTGATATATCACAAACACAGTATTTTCCAAGCAATGAGTAGGAGCCAGATTTTCACTGAATTTTCTTTAGCTCTGAGGTGCTTAGACATCATCAAATATTTTGCTTCGAGACATTGACAGGTATCTTCCACCACGCTGGAACCTGCAGAGTCAATTTTAAATATGAAAAATACCACAAGAATTAGAAAAACAAAGACCCACTAAATCAAATAACTCTCACTGTAATCTTACTCCTTAGCTCTCAGTGCATCATGGCATCTGAAGTTCTTCCAAAATTACTGTTTCCATGAGATTTTGATAGACAGTCATTAACTTAAACCTCATGTGACCAAGAAAAACACTGATATGAATAGTGGCAGTCTTAAAAACCTTTGTTTCCTGGTATAAAGGAAGGAAGCTGGATGTTTTGGCTGAACAGGACTGCCTTTTTAAAAAAAATCAATAACTAGACAAACAAAACCAAAAACTTGAAACACAAAACCTCCAGAACAAACAGTGGCATCCAAAAAGTGGTTTGCATGCTTATAGACAGAAGTCCGCTCAAACCATTTGTGCCTTTTTTTGATCATGTATGCAAGTTTTAGCTGAAAAATAATAAATGGTAAATTTTCATATGGGAATTTTAAATTATTTATATCTAGTGGTTCTACAGCATAATGAGCTAGATTAAAAACAGCTCCCATGAAACATATTATTTGTTTCCTAAATGTGAGCAGAGCTAAGCAGTTATAAAAGAGTCCATGACTGAGGAAATTTGCTGTTGCAGTCACACCCACAGAACCTCAAAATTCTCTGTTACAGAGAGCTACACCCTGCAGTCCTGTACTTTCTGTTCAGGAAGTTCAGATTTTCATTTACTTCAGTAGTTGCAAGGTCTGATCTCCAACTAAATTCTTGCAACAGGTCCTGTAATACCCAGTTTCCTTTCTTGCAGCCTTTTATCATGGACTTTATACAGGGAAATCAAGTGAGCTTTCTGAAGTCTTGTAGGAAATTACAGAAAACCTTATGTTGTACATACGTCTTTTGAGGAATACACCTAGTGCAGGTAGCTTTGTGTGCAGCTGCAGGTTGTGCCCTGCACAGCAGGAAATGGCAGGAGCCCCAGGCAAAGGCACATGAACTGACCTTCTGCAGGGGCTCCTGTGGCACCAACCAGGTGACCGGACACTCAGAGACTCTGCAGGGACCAAGGACCACACTGGAAGGCCTCAGAGTAAAGGGGGCACAGACTTAGAGAGTATAAAAGCTCAGAGATTCCTTTGGTTGGGGTCCCTTCCCAGAGGCAGAAAATCAAGCTGTTATTCTGTTGCCGCACCACGATTAAATTACTTAAAGGAACCAGATGCTTGGGACTCTGCTATAGGAAACTTGTGGTTGAGCTGGAAAGGGAAACTTGTCTGACTGTGTGAGAGTGGTGTGTTGGGAATGAAACAAGGCACCCATAGGGTCACTGGACCTACATGCTGTGAAGGGGCTTCGGTCCCAGAAGTGAAAGTCTGGGATGGTGAGCGAGTGATTGCCAGAGTGCCTCCTGAATAGTCAGACTGGGCAGTTTCCTTAACATACAGATCCATCACCAGTTTTATATGCAGTATTTTTCAGATTATGCCACTATACAAAGTGATAATTCAAATCTTACTCGGACATTTCTAAAAAACCTGAAAAACATTCATGTTTTAATTGGTTTTAAAACAATTCCCATATTATGGAGCAGAAGGAAAAAAGGAAAAGAGTTAGGTGAAATGATAAATTTAGTTTACAAAACTATTATTATGAAAACATTTCACACAGTTGTCATAGGTCAGAAGACACAAGACATTAGTACTTTTAATTGCCAATAGCACAGAAGATTCCTCACCTTCCTGAGTCCGATTCAAGAGGGTCGTCATTAACAGAGTCTGCATTAAAATCCAAAGGTTCTGCATCCTGGAGGAGTTCTATTCTATCTCTTTCAGTCCTACCATTTGATCGGGTATACTTTGATAGTGCTGAACAAGTAAAAGGAAGGAAAGATACTTACTTGTTTCATGAACAGCTTGGAGTGTATTGAGACATCAAATTTTAAAGGCTATAATATTAACTAACTAATGGAAAGTGAAGGTGTGATAAATGAGATTCAATATTAAACCAAACTTGCTCAAATTTATAGTATTTCAATTTTGTACCTCCATAGAATATGCGCAACTACAATTTTTTCTTTTGCATCTCAAATAGGATGAGATCTACCATACAAAGATCAAAGAAAATGAGAGACTACATGCAAACTTTACTTTTAAATCAAACAATCATCCATTAATCTTCACAGGTTCAGGCTTTAACTAAGCTAGCTGGAGGGGTTTTTATTAGCTTTAGTTTGTTTTTAAAGAAACAATCTCATGAATTAATGAAATACAGTTGTTTAGCAATTCACTCTGTGACCTTCACTACATCAGTACCTATGGATAGTTTTGGTGTTGGAATGCTACATATTCATACTGTTAAAATTAAAATATAGTTTTGGTTAGTCTACCACTAAAAATCCAAGTTTCCAGCTTCGTAAGAGGAGGCAGAAATATATCAGTGTTGTTTCAAAAGCAGATTCAAGGCCTCCCTCCTCTTCCCTTTTTAATTCCTTTTTCTTCAGTTTCATTTAACTTGTTGTTAGCTTACAGGAGTACAAAACTGCTCAAAAATGCACAAAAAACACCATTAACACTCTGACAAATAAACTTTTTGGAAGTTGAAAGCATCCAAAAAAGAAGTATTTTGCTAACAGACATTATTAAATGAAAATTTA
The DNA here is from genome assembly GCA_013396695.1 of Sakesphorus luctuosus. Lineage (NCBI taxonomy): Eukaryota > Metazoa > Chordata > Aves > Passeriformes > Thamnophilidae > Sakesphorus > Sakesphorus luctuosus. The sequence continues at coordinate 24,431 of VWZD01008912.1, read as the reverse complement.
TCCACTTGTGTGGTATGTCACTAATTTTACACTTGTTGGTCATCTGATTGCTCCATTACTCCAGTCTGAGAGCTCATTTGCAAGCAGAAGACACAAATGTTAAGATTTACAACACTCAACTTCAAGACATATCATAAACAGTTTCTTTACTGACAACTGCAACTCTAACGGCATCCATTATATATCCCATAAGTCCAAATAATTGGTCTTAGAGTAGTCAGAATTTCCAATCTCAACTAGTTGAAGAGATGGAAAGAAACACAGAACTCTTTACAGTGCTTTAAATGGCAAGAGGGCACTGTGCCACAGAAGTGAATAGATCAGCACATCAGCTAAGACAAAAAGGAATGTATTTGAAACTACTCACACAGCCAGTGTTGTCCAGAAAAGACATTAAAAGAGAAGAAAACACAATGAACTTCCCCCCAAACCAACAAAGCTTACGTCTACTGGCATTGGTCTCTGTGAAGCTGGATTCTTTTTGGTCTGTGTGGACAGCTCTGTTTCTAGTGGAATCGTCTCTATTTCCATATCGCTCTTTCCACTCCTGGAGAAAAAAAAAGACAACAAAAGAAAACATAAGCTGTGGGGAAATTTAAGTTGGATATCAGAAAAAAATTCGTTACAGAGGGAGTAACCAGGCATTGGAATGGGCTGCCCAGAGAAGTGGTGGATTCACCACCCCTGGAGGTTTTTAAACTGAGATTGGCCGTGGCACTGAGTGCTGTGATCTGGTAAATGGACTGGAGTTGGACCAAGGGTTGGACTTGATGATCTTGGAGGTCTTTTCCAACCCAATACATTCTATGATTCTAAAGCAACACAACAAAAGCATATGTGGGATCAAGGAATACTCCACATCTGTAATTTAGAGCTAAATTAATCACATCAGACTATGAAAGTAATACTTTAAAAGTGTTCCTGTTCAGTATCTTGATACAGGAAGAATTTTTCTTTCATTTTAAATTCCAGATGAGTCTCTTCACTAAACCAGTTACCGTAACTGTTTTTTAGAAAAAGACTTGCAGAAAACAAACTGCATCTCAAATCTGCACTCAAGGTTCACTCAACTCCTCTAAGTTATGGTGGGAACTGTTGCTTTTATTGACTACTACTTCCACCTAGTGGTAAAATGGAAAAAATAACGAGATGCAAATACCACAAAAAACCAGGCCATGTTTACTACGCTTGTTCTGTTGTTTCCATTCTGACACATGCAGGTAAACATTTTAGTATGAAGTATATTTAAATATTAAAGAGTAAAATGTCTCATGCTTTTATTAGGAGACAACTTCATGTCTCTACAGAAATGTTTCTAATTACTCCAATAACTTCAATATGTTTCAGAGTCATATCTAGATCCCAGATTACATAGTAGTAATAGGTAGCATCTGGAATTTGAGTTTGCTGTTTAAAATGGTTGCTTCATGTCAGACCATTTCAGTGTATACCAAATCTATCATGCACTTGTTACTATTTTGTTTCACAAAACCTTTAAGTTCTAAAATCATGAGATGATGGAAAGGGTCAGAAGAAAGGTCTAATCAATACTGGCTGTCATCTAGGATTAAAGTGCACCTGAGCTTGAAAAGTCAAGAGGTTTTAGTTCCAGTATTATGTTGCATTTATCTCTGACTTTCTATGCTAGATTCCAAATGTTATGAATAAATGAAAAACTAAAGCTTCACAAATCTTTCAATTCAGTCTGCATACAAAATATGATTTGAATAAAACATTCTGGATTTTGTTCAGTAGTAAGAGCATTATTTCTGTCTCAAACCTAACTATCTCCTTTGGAAAAAACCAAAAACAAACAACAAAATAAAACCTGTGCCAGTTACTTTGCAACGAGCACACAAAAGAACGTAAATTTGGGAGGAGCACAC
>VWZD01008909.1:54553-65786 GCA_013396695.1 Sakesphorus luctuosus | reverse complement strand
GGGGCTGTGGGGGTGCCCAGAGGAGTTCAGGGCTGGGAGTGTCTGGGGGCATCAGTAAGTCCCTGGGCTGTGGGGCCGGCAGTGTTTGGGGCGTGGACACCCTAGACAGGCACCATGCTGGATGAAACTGGCGAAAAATCCCATTTCTGCCTTAATTTCAGGGCTCTGTTCACCTATGAAGGCAACAGCAATGACCTGCGAGTGGCTGGCTCTGGGGGTGAGTGTGCTGGGGACTGTCCCCCCATCCTGGGGGTCTGGGGGCTTCCAGGGCTCATCTCACTGTACCTGCCTGGGATGTCGGGGTGGGTTTCAACCCCTGAGGGTGTTTTGGGCAGTGCCCTTGGTGTGGGACAAGGGTGGGAGCTGTGTTGGAGTGCCCAGTGTGATTCTGGAGCGAGGAATATCGAGCAGAGACTTGCTGCTTCTCCTTCCCTTTCATTTTCCTGCTTTCCAAAGGATCTAAAGTTTGGATCCTGGTTGCTCTGTGCATCCCTGAAGTGTTTTAAGTCCTGGATTTAGGCAGGACCATGTGGCACTCGAAAGCTGCTCACTCAGCCAGGGCTCCCTGCTCAATGCTCCTAAAGCCCCTCATGTCCAATTCCCTGCTTCCCACAGTGTGTTTTTAGTTATTTTTTATCTGACTGCTTGTTCCCACTGACACACTCCTGGCTGGGAAGCCAAAACTGTTGGGAAGCAGCACATCCAGGCAGGTTTCCCCACTCCAGGGATTTGTATCCTCTCATCCCTCCCCAGCCTCTTCGTTGTTTTCCATGTGTTTTTCCCAACCCACAGAGCTCCATGGAAGTTTCTGGGATGCTTTACAGGGTCTGGCAGAGCCTATGGAGCCAGAGGGTTGGTGTTTCCCTGAACAAAATTCCCCAGATGAGGGTTCTGGGGAGCTGCAGAGGGTGTGCCCTGAGCCCCCCACAGGTCCCTCTGCCCCAGCACTCCTGTCCTGTCCTTCCATACCAGCACCAGCTCAGACTTCCAGCCTTCAACTTCCCTGCTGAGTTTGGAGCCAAATTTAGAGCCAAAGCATAAATATTTAATAGGGAGAGGGAAACGATCTGGGTGCTGCTGCAGCAGAGAGAAAGCTGGGCTGGGCTGTGCCAGTCCTGCCAGGGGGGATGAGGATCAGTGGCTCTTTTCCCCCTTTTCAGGGCTCAGACAGTTCAGTGCAGGAGGAATTGTGGTTTGGGGTAATTTTGTTGAGATGAGAGTGTGAGTTTGTGGTAGTTTTCCTCCTTTCCTGGTGGTTTTTTGGCATGGTGGGGGCGATGCTGTGCCCTTCCCATTGCTCACCCAGCCCCTGCCTGAGCCCTGTGTGGGATTTTCCCTCTGGGTTTCACTTCTGAGCCCCCAGACCCGGTGCTGAGACCCCCCTGGGTGGGTTTAACAGCGAGGGAGATGTGGGAGCAGGAGGTGGCCAAGCAGGGCCCTACCCCGTGTCGCCCTCTTGGTTCCTTCCCTACTTCCTGCCTGACAAAGCAGGAACAAGGCTCAGCCAGTTCCTCCACCACTTCTCAGCACCATTCCCACCCTCCCTGAGGTGTTTTCCGGCCATGCCGGTGCTTGCCGGAGCGTGGTTTTGTGCAGGAACCTGTGGGCAGAGCTGGCAGCTGCCTGCTCTCATTAAAGCCTCTAATTAATCTGGGGGTGTGAGCAGCTCCTTCCCCTTCTCTGTCATCCATCCCTTCACTTGGTTACGGATCCAGGATCTTTCCATGTGGGGTTTGTGAGAGCCTGAGGAAGAGGAACTGGGTGATGAAGGCTGCTGGGAATGGGAGGGGGCGGGAGAGGAGTGAGGCTTGGCTCCCAAATAATCCTGTGGATGACAAATGATCAGGTAATGGCAGGACCAGAGTAAACACTGGGGGGTCTGAGCATCCCTGTGGTGGGACAACCTCTGGTCTCACAGGGATCATCTCCAGGGAATAAGGGCCTGGGAGGCTGCAGCCTCCATGGGTCTGGCTGTTCCCACCACATGTATGGACGGAATGGGCTGGACTTACCCCCTGTGCTTCCTCCTGGGGCAGATGGGGGGCTGGAGGAGATGGTGGAGGAGCTCAACAGCGGGAAGGTGATGTACGGCTTCTGCCGCGTGAAGGATCCCAACTCGGGGCTGCCCAAATACGTCCTGGTCAACTGGGTGAGTGAGGGTGGCCCTGCCTGGGGCCGGGCTGGGGGTGTCCAGCCTGGAGAAGGGACAGTTCAGGGGACACCTCAGAGCCCCCTGCAGTGCCTGGGGGGCTCGGTGCCGGCACTGCTGCCACGAGTCCAGCCGGTGCTGGTGGTCTCTCGTTGCAGACGGGGGAAGGTGTCAATGACGTGCGGAAAGGAGCCTGCGCCAACCACGTCAGCACCGTGGCCAACTTCCTAAAGGTCTGATCCTCCTCATGTCCTCCCCCAGGGAACCATGGAATGGCCTGGGTTGGAGAGACCTTACACACCATTCAGTTCCGTGGGCAGGGACACCTTCCACTAGATCAGGTTGCCCAAAAAAATCTCCCTGGAGATTTTCTCCATCTCCCCAGAACCCTTTTCCTTCCCTTGGGTGCTCAGGAGGCACAGACAGGACCCACCAGGGCACGGGGGTGTGTTTGGGGGCTCCCAGAGTGACCCCCTGACCCCTGTACTGGTTCCTCCTGGTCAGGGTGCTCATGTCACTATCAACGCCCGGGCAGAGGAGGACGTGGAGCCTGAACTTATCATGGAGAAGGTGGCCAAGGCCTCTGGAGCCAACTACAGCTTCCACAAGGAGAGCAGCAAGTTCCAGGACTCAGGACCTCAGGCTCCTGTGGTGAGTTGGATCCGTGAGGGTTTTTGGATCCCTCTGTATGTGGGGAAGGTCTGAAACCACTGTCACATTGTGGTGGAAGGGTCTCCCTGGGCACTGACATGTCCATGGAATGTTCAGCCTGGAGAAGGGAAGGCTTCAGAGCCTCTTCCAGTGCCCAAAGGGACTCAAGAGAGCTGGAGAGGGACTTTAGAGAAGGACTTGGAGTGACAGCACAGAGTGCAATGGGCTTACACTGACAGAGGAAAGGTTTGAAGCATGGAATCATGGAATGTGTTGGGTTGGAAGAGACCTTAAAGCTCATCCAGTTCCACCCCCCTGGCATGGGCAGGGGCACCTTCCACTATCCTAGGTTGCTCCAAGCCCTGTCCAGCCTGGCCTTGAACTCTTCCAGGGGTGAGGCAGCCACAGCTTCTCTGGGCAACCTGTGCCAGGGCCTGCAACTCCCATTTTTTGTCAACATACACAACACTGGCCTCACCCAGCCCTTCTTTAAATTTTGGGGCAAAGCATCAGGTTATAGGAACTTCTTAGAAGGAGTCTCAGGCTGTTAATTTGGGCTAATTTTTGACAGAAATGGTGATTTGTCTGTGCCTTTTCTCCCCCAGGGCTCTGTCTATCAGAAGACAAACGCAATGTCTGAAATCAAGCGGGTCAATAAGGATAATTTCTGGGCCAAAGCAGAGGTGAGTGTGTGCCTTGGAGCACGAAGCCTTTGGATTTAGCTGGTCATTACTCTCCATATGCTTATTCCCTGTCTGGGAGTCTGGGAATGCTGCCTGGAATCAGAGATGCAGAGCTCAGGGAAGTGCAGAGCTGCTGCCTTTGGGTGCTCGGGGAGGAGGGGCTGAGTCTTGAAGGGAAGGTGCTCCTTTATCTCATCTGAGTTTGGCTCTGGGCTGTTGGGGTGGGCACAGGGGGAGAGGGCTGGGATGCACCCCAGCTCCAACCAAGCCCTGTTTGGTTAAGCAAACTGATTTTTCCCCTCTCCAAGGGCTGTTCTTTGTTTCCTCCCCCTTTCCTGTTGGGTTTTACTGGGGTTTAATAACATGTAAACCTTCTGGCTGGGAAAGTATGGTGGGCGCCACAAGCCCCAGGCTGTGCTGCGTGCCCTGGGGTGCTGAGAGCTGCAGTGAGACCCCCCACCCTGTGCCTGTGACCCCCCACCTCTGTGCCCCCCAGAAGGATGAGGAGAACCGGCGGCTGGAGGAGAAGCGGCGCGCCGAGGCGGAGCGGCAGCGGCTGGAGCGGGAGCGGCGCGAGCGGGAGCTGCAGGAGGCGGCGGGCAGGGAGCAGAGGTTCAAAGCCAGAGCCAGTGAAATCGAAGCCCAGAAGTGAGTGTTGTGTTGGGGATGATTCTCAGAGCCCATCCTGTGATCTCTCAGTGGTGCAGGGTATCCCTGTCACCACATCTCTGAGCTGTCCCTGCTCCTGCAGAGGTTTTTGCTCAGGTCCGTGCATTCCCCACTGCTGGAATTCCTGCAAACCCAGGAAATCTCCTTTAAGGGAGCAGATGTGGAGGGGATCTTGCTCTGGGGTGGAGGGAGCATCTCCCTGGCTCTTGCTGCCCATTGATCCCCCTCTTCCTTCCCAAACTCCTCCCTGACACCCATAGCCCCGATTTTTGGAGTGCTGGAGGTCTGGGCTGGCTTTGGGGGAGCTCTGAGCCCTCAGGGGAAGACTGCAGGGAAGTCTGCCTGGCCCCCACATCCAGCTGCTCATGTCCATATCCCTGAGGAAGAGATTTTCCTGGACTGATTCCGCTATTTGAAACTGCTCCTGCCTCTCTCATAATGTTCCTCTCTCCAAGAGTGGCCTGTGGCTTCTCATCTGTCCCCAAAGTGAGGGGCATGTCCCCAAAGTGAGGGGGACATCCTTCCTGTGCTCCTCCTAGGGAGATGCAATGGAGTGGCATCCCAAATCCTCAGTTTTAACCACAGTTTGTCCTGACAGGAGACTCCAGCAGCAACAGGAGGCTGAGAGCAGGGACAGGGAGCAGCAGCAATGGGTGAGCTCTGGCATTGGCCCCAGGCGAGGTTTTATCCATGGTGGAGGGGACAGGGACCTGGGATGGGACAAGTGGAAATGGCCTCAGGTTGTGCAGGGCAGGTTTAGGTTGGATATTGTGAAAATTCCTTCATGGTAAAGAGCTGCCCAGGGCAATGGTGGAGATCCCATCCCTGGGGGGATTTAACAGACATGTGGATGTGGCACATGGGGACATGGGTGGCTCTGGCAGTGCTGGAGGAATGGTTGGAATTGGTCTCAGAGCGCTTTTCCAACCCAAAGCATTCCATGACCCCGTGAAAACAAGTCCCTGTTCTCAGCCTGAGACTCCCTCCCACACCCATCGTTTCCTCTCCATTCACCCTCCATTGCTGCGTCCAGAGGAGGCAGGAGGGGGCAGAAGGGGCAGGAAAGGGGTAGGATGATGCTGGAAGGAACTGGGTGAGGCTGGAGCAGCTGGGTGGGTGCAGAGGGGGCAGCTCAGCACCCAAAGCCTCTCTTGTGCTGCAGAAGGAGCAGGCTGAGGAATTCGAGGCCCAGCAGAGAAAGGGCTTCAAGAGAAGCGAGTCGGTGGAGAAAGCCCAGGTGAGGAGGTGGGACCCAGAGCACTGGGAGGGGTGGAGTGTCTGCCGTGGCTCTGCCCCCTGTGCTGCTCCGTGCCCTGGACGTGGCATCTGGGCCCTTGTCATGGGGTCTGGACCCTTGTCATGGGGTCTAGACCCTTGACATGAGATCTGGGTCCCTCCCCTGCACAGGAGGCAGCGACGCTGATCGCGCAGAGAGCCGTGAACCCCCGAGACATCTTCAAGCAGAGGGAGAGAGCAGGGCCAGGGGACACGGGAACACCAGCCCAGCCAGGTGTGTTGGGGGACACAGGGAGGGTGGCCCTGCCAGGTATGGCATGGAGGGTCCCAGTGACACCGTGGGGCACTGTGAGGCCACCATTCAGTCTGAGAACGGGCAGCTCTCATCACACCAATGTGCTTTGCTGTGGTGTCCCACCCCTGTCCCCTGATATTTTCCACAGTGAGGTTCCAGCTGTGCCAAGTTTTAAGCACCAAGACAGAGGTTCTCCATAATCTGCCTCCCCTTCTGAACCCTAAACTTCATTTTTTTCAATGCACATTCAATATATGGACACCAGAAAGGCCCCACTATTGCAATCTCTCCTGGCTGCCCAAAATTCAGCCCAAACTTTTGCACTGCCCCAGCGCAGAAGAGCCTGATCTGATCTCTCTGATAGAAACCAGGAAGTTTGCAAACCAGAGCTGAGAGCAGCTGAGGAAGTTGCTGCAAGTGTGTGACACCTCTGGGTGACCGTCTCCTCCTCCCCCTCCTCCTCCTCCTCCTCAGCCCAGCCCCCTCCAAAGCACCTTAAACCGACTCGTTGACTAATCCTAGGAGCAGGAATTCCTACTTCCCTGGGTAGGCAAGCCATGGGTGGGAGAGGAAGGAACACCATGCTGGGAAAATATGTCTTTTGCTGGTTAAACATCATGAGGAAAGACTGGTTTCGGGGTATTTCATTAGGATTTTATGGTTTTCATGGAGGAAAAGGAGATAAATGCCTTGGGATTGATCAGACTTGGAGGTGAGGGTAGGCTGGAGTCTTGGTGCTGGTAGGGTTTGTCTGGGAATTCTCCTCCTCAGCTTTTGTTTGGTTTAGAGGTGGAGATGTGGAGATATCAGCACACAGTTCACTCCTGCCACAGGAAATGCACTGGCAGAAACCAGTTTGCACCATCCCCTCCCAGTCTGATGTCTGTGGCATTCAGGGTGCTCCAGAAATCACCCTGGAGAGCTGGTGGAAGGTCCTCCAGCTCCTCTTCCTCCCCCAAAGTCCATTTTATTTTAAGCTTTCCCTTGACTGCTGCTGTAACCAGTTGCCTAACTTGTTTTCCACAATCAGGATTAGAGCTGGAAAATCCTGCTTGGGAGGGTGGCCCAGCAGCACCCTTGGGTGCACAGCTGTGGGCTGGGAGTCCCCCTGCCTGCCCAGCTCCTGCAGTCCCTTGGTCTCCTTTTGCAGGGAGGGTCCGCAGCCCGTTCCTGCAGAAGGAGGTGAACTCTGTGCCCAACCCTGCCTCCCCCAGCAGGGATGTTTGGGGGTCACCTCCAGCCTCCCCAGGACCTGCAGCAGGTACGTGCTTGGCTCCCTCCCCTGCCCAAAGCTTTGCTCCTCCTCTTTTCAAACAGATTCCACAAAACTGGGCATGTTGAGGCCTGGCTCGGGGATTCCATTTGTCTTTCCCATTCCTTGGGCCAGGAACCCTCATGTTTGTCTCCATTCAGGGCTGAATGTGATGCTGAGTATGAGGATGGTTCCACAGTGGGGGCCAGGGATGAACTGAGGACAGGGACAAGCTGTGGGGCCAGCCATGAAGTGGGATCAGGGATGAGATGGGAGCCAAGGAGGGAATGAGCGATGAGCTGGGGGGCAGGGATGGGTTGAGGGCCAGAGACAAGGACGGGGGCAGGGATGAGGCAGAGACCAGGGGCAAACTGGGGCCCAGGGATGTGCTGAGGGCCAGGACCAAGCTCCAGTGTCCCCAGGCTGCTGTCACCACTAGATGCTGCTCTTGGCCAGGGCCTGTGCTCCAGCCCTTCCTCTCCATGGAGCATGGCTCATCTGGAGCGAGTTTATCCCTTTCCTGCTGGAGATCCTGGGTCTCCACCATGTCCTTTTCATTGCTCCATAAACCCCTGCCTGCTCCAGCCCATGGTCCAAGAGTTCTCCATCCCCTGGCTGGACAGGAGGTCCAGGGGACACTCAACCCCTGCCAGAAACATGGTGTCACTCCAGCCTGGAGCAGGAGCTGGATGGATGAGGGGACAGGGCACAGTTTTGGTGACAGATCTCATGTTGTTCTCCAGGACGAGACTCTGGGTACAATTCTGCCGTCCCGGTGTCCCAGGTGGAGGAGGTGAATCTGTACGAGGAGCCACCAGAGCCCTCGGCCATCTATGAGGAGCCCCCCCAGGTGAGTTCAGGGGGGAGGGACCCCCTGGGGGCTGAGGGTGCCCAAGGAGGGGCCATGGTCCATGTGGGAGAGCATGGCTTTGTCCTTTAGGATAGGCCTGGAACCCTTTTCTGGGCTAAAATCAGTAGGAGATGGAGAAAGCCCCCTTCTCCTGGTAAATCCTGTTCTCCGTCTCTCCTTCCTTCCTGAAGGAACAAGTTGATGATGCCAAATACGACTATGAGGTGGAGTACCAGGAGCAGCCAGACCTGGCAGGGAAGGGACTCTGTGCCCGGGCACTCTACGACTACCAGGCTGGTGAGACCCACAGCCATCCCCCATGTCCTGCCACTCCAGGCCCTTGTCCCAGGTTTCTCTCCAGCTCTCCTGGACTCCATTCAAGCACTGGAAGGGGCTGTAAGATCTCCCTGGAGCCTTCTCTCCTCCAGGCTGAACAGCCCCAGCTTGCCCAGCCTGTCCCCACAGCAGAGGGGCTCCAGCCCTTGTAGCATCTCTGAGACCTCCCTTTACTCGCTCCAGCAGCTCCACACTCTTCTGTTGGAAACTCCAGAGCTGGGACGGTACAGGAGGTCTGACCCTGCTCCTTCTCTCTGTCCCGTTCCAGCTGATGACACGGAGATCTCCTTTGATCCTGAGAACATCATCACCAACATCGAGATGATCGACGAGGGTTGGTGGCGCGGCTACGGCCCCGACGGCCACTTTGGCATGTTCCCTGCCAACTACGTGGAACTGATAGAGTAGGGGGGGCTGGTGGGGGGCTCCAGACCCCTGAGACTGCTCCAGACCCCTGGGACCATTCCAGCCTCCCTGGGACCACTCGGCTCCTGCTTGATTCTTCTGAATGACGTGTGGCTTTTTCTTCTTCTCTATTTCTTTCTCTCTAAGTGAAGTGCCATTCCCCACTCCCTTGGCAGCAGGGACCCCCAGGCGCTGCCCCCTGTCCCTCGTAGCTGCCCTTGGGTGGGTGAAGGGTCTCATCCCACCCTGAGCCCCACAGTGCTGGTCACCCCTTCCTCCCTTGGCTTTGGAGTGGGAACGAGGTGGGTGACATTTCATGGGGCATTTTCAGGGAACAAATTACCTCCCCCCTGCTCTCTCTTACCCTGTGACCTTGGACCTCCTGCAGCCACACTGGAGAAGCCACTTTCCCGATTTTATTTCACTGGCAAAGCTCTTCGGAATGATTTTGGCATCCCATGGGGTCTGACATCACCAGGAGAGCTGAATCCTGGCTCTGTTCCTGCCCCCACCCTGAGCAGCCCGAGCTCGCCACGTGTGCCCCTGTGTTTTCCTCCCTGCTCTCCCCACCAGAAGGTTTTCCTTCCCTCTCCCCAGATCATGCTCCAGGAATTTAAATTGGGAGAGAAAAACCTCCCCTGCAGCGCAGATCCAGCCAGGCCAAGTGGGTGGGACCTCCCCCATCACCCCAAATTCACTGTGAACAAGGAAAAGCCCAGCCCAGCCCCTCCCTCACATGGAGTTTCCTGCCTCAGTGTCACCTTAGGAGTAGAATTAGAGGGTGGGATTGGGGGGTCCCGGCTCACCCCCCCCTCCTGTGGGTGCTGGGGGATGTGGTGGCTCCTCCAAGCCCCTCTCTGAGCTCCTTCCCTCTCCCTCTCCCCCCTCCCTGGGCCATCCCCAGCTACAATAAAAGGGCTTTTCTTTGGTGATGGATGTGGCAGGATCTGGGTGAGAATTGGGGTAGAATGCCAAGGGTTTGGTGTCCCTAATGCCAGACATCACATCAGGTTGTTGTGAGCAGGGGCTGAGGGAGGGGTAACTGGGGACATAATTAGTTCCAGCACTAATTATCCAGGTCTAATGAGGGAGGAAGCAGCCAGCAGTGAGGGGGGACCCAATGCCTGGCTGGCCCTAGGGCAAAGAGGGGCTTTGGAGGTGTCGTTGGTGACACAAGGTTTGGGGACATTGGGGATGCAGGGATTGTGCCCTCGGAGGTGCAGGTGGGGCCCCCCAGCTCCCAGCAGGCCCCAGCATTGCTGGGCAGTGAGTCAGGCCCGGGGGGGCCACACATGTGACGAGGGGGGTCACGCGTGTGCTGAGCACGGGAGGCCTGAGCTGCCACGTGGCCCCACCACGGCAGCCCAGGGAGCCTGCGGGGCCCGGCGAGTGGGGGGCCCCCCGTGCACCCCCAGCATCACCCCCCGCCCCCTCCAGCACCCCCGGGGGCACTCTGGGAGGGCACACCCCCAGCCTGAACCCCAGTTCTGGGAGAGAGGCCATCGTGTGTGTAATGTGAGTGTAACACGTGTGCAGAGCGTGTGCAGGGCATCCCATGTGCACTGCACGGTCCCTGCACAGGGTCCTGCCTCACACACAGCTCCTCCTGTGTGCTCCGTGTGCAGTGCAGGTGCAGGGAGCTCAGGGCACTGCCACACATGTTGGGGGGGGGATGTGGTGCATGTTCCGTGTGCAGGGTGTCATGTGTGGTGCATGTTCCATGTGCAGGGTGTATGTGCAGTGTCTGTGGTGCATGTTCCATGTGCAGGGTGTATGTGCAGTGTGTGTGGTGCATGTTCCATGTGCTGTGCCTGCTGCCCAGGGTGCCCACAGTGCCAGGGCTGTGCTGTGCCCCAAGTATGGGCTCGGGACCAGTCTCAGGCAGTGCCAGTGCCGTGCAGGGCTGGTGCCAGTGCAGTCCCAGTGCCAGTCCCAGTGCCAATGCAGTGCCGGTCCCAGTGCCAGGCAGCACCAGTTCCGCGCGGTGCCACTGCAGGTTCAGTGCAGGTCATCGGCAGTCCCGAACCCGGTGCAGTGACAGTGACAGTGCGGGTGCCCGTCCTGTTCAGTGCCATCCGATCCCGTTCAGTGCCAGTCCCATCCCGGTCCCATGCCGGTCCCGTTCAGTGCCAATGCCACCCCAGTGCCAGTCCCGTGCTGGTCCCGTTCAGTACCAGTGCCACCCNCCCAGTGCCAGTCCCAGTGCCAATGCAGTGCCGGTCCCAGTGCCAGGCAGCACCAGTTCCGCGCGGTGCCACTGCAGGTTCAGTGCAGGTCATCGGCAGTCCCGAACCCGGTGCAGTGACAGTGACAGTGCGGGTGCCCGTCCTGTTCAGTGCCATCCGATCCCGTTCAGTGCCAGTCCCATCCCGGTCCCATGCCGGTCCCGTTCAGTGCTAATGCCACCCCAGTGCCAGTCCCGTGCTGGTCCCGTTCAGTACCAGTGCCACCCCGGTGCCAGTCCCGTGCTGGTCCCGTTCAGTGCCAGTGCCATCCCAGTCCCATGCCAGTCCCGTTCAGTGCCAGTGCCACCCCAGTGCCAGTCCCATGCCGGTCCCTTTCAGTACCAGTGCCACCTCGGTGCCAGTCCCGTGCTGGTCCCGTTCAGTGCCAGTGCCATCCCGGTGCCGGCATCATCCTGGTCCCATCCCGGTCCCATCCCGGTGCCGGTCCCACGCCGTTCCCATCCCGGTGCCGGGCCCGGGGC
>VWZD01008908.1:71177-135733 GCA_013396695.1 Sakesphorus luctuosus | reverse complement strand
GAAAGAACAAGAACTGTTTAAGCACATNTTTTTGTTTCTTGCTAAGTGTCTTTTAGAGTACTTATAGATCTAGAGTGATAGACTTTGAATTAACTGGGGAGTGGGAGGTTATTTCTTGTTATATATAACTTGTGTAAGTGTGTGTGTTATATTGTAGTTTTCTCTTAATTTTCTCTTTTCTGTATAAATACATGTAGGTAGTTTCAGCATAAAACTAGTTTGGAGGGTTTCTTTTCTCTCTCTCTCTTCTTCCCTTCTCACTCTGTCTTGGACAGTTGGGATTTTGCCAGCTCAACCCAAGACACTGGGTAACCAAGGGAATATTTCATACCAGATGACACAAGCCTGAGATATGTGTGCAGGAGTGGGAGGTGTTCAGTTAGTTCCATCATGGCTGAAGTAGAAGGAGGACGTGTTGCAGCTCTTGTACTGTGCTAGGCCCTGCTTCGGCCGCCGCTACTTGCATTTTGTTTGAGTTTCAGGGAAGTAGAAACATTTTGTTGTTGCTCTTTCTGTTCTTTGCTGAGTGTCTTTTTGGGGGCTTATAAAACTACAGTGATAAAATGTGTTTTCACTGGGGAGTGGGGAAGTTATTTTTTGTTATTCCTAGCTTGTGTAAGTGTATGTTATATTGTTACTTTGCTCTTTTCTGTATTAATATATGTAGCTAGTTTAAGCATAAACTTAGTTTTAGAGGGGTTTTTTCCCTTTCTTTTCTCAGTGAGGGGAGAGAGGCTGTGACTTGGTATTGAGCAGTTGGCATTTTGCCAGCTCAACCCTTAGACAGACACAGATTGTAGTCTATATTCCTTTGGATGAGAACATTCCCAGCAAGCGACTCTAGAATCTCTATGACCAAATCATAACCAGACACAAGAGATATACTGGAGAAGCAACCTTCATTCACATGCAAGTTCATTTCAGAAAACTGGGATTTTTGGATTAAAAACAATGTGTATCTAATCAATCACTTTCCTTTCCGAAAATAAAAAGATGTACTTAAATTATTAACCTTTATGCACTTCAACAAAACTGAGTATTTTTCCATGGAAACTCAATTTCATGGAAAATTTAACTGATAGGAATATATCTGTCTCCTAGCATGCTAATGTCTTGAAGATACAATCCACAGTGTCACACAAGCCCAGCAATAAAGGAGTGCAGCCTGGAACATGCCTATCACTGCACCTCACAGATCCCTGGAGAGATCCCAGAGCCAGCACAAAAAACTTCTGAGACAGAGGAGTGGGAGGAGAGAACAACTGCTATGTCTCACCAGGGCTCACTTGCACTATCAGTATGCTAATATTCTGCTCCAGGGATCCAACCACAACACTCCTGTGCCACAGAGGTAACCCTGGGCTACTTCTGAACACCTGAGTAGAGACAAATCCTTTTACTCACAGTCTACTGATGTTTCTGCTATGCTTTATTGTAAAAGCTGATCCAGAAAAGATGACAAAATCAAAACTCAGGATAAAGGAGTTAATCTTATCACTCTAGAATGGACTAACTGCATGTTCCTTAACCATGGAGTACCATAGGGAAAGGATTTATCCCAGGCCCGCAGCAATGGACATCTGAGTTCGAATCCTAATGTGCACATTGACAATCCTTCAGCACAGTCATCTTTGTTTGTGTTAGCGCTTCTAATTTCATACATTAGGGTTTGCAAAAGAATCAATATTTATTGAACACTGCCTCATTTGCTAATATCTTCCACTCTGTGCTATGGCCATAGAGACATTACAGACATTACATACCTACTGCAGATATTCTACAAATAAACTCACCGTATTTCCATTGGCCAGTCTTGTACATTTCTGATTTACAAAGGCATTAATTTATCCACATTTGGACACTACGACAACAGGACTTCAAAAGTGCCCAGACTCAGAAGACTATTGAAAAGCGGAAAACACCAGACTTGCAACACCTAATCTCATAGCTAGAGCTGTCTAAATGCATTTTCTATTTCTGTGGCCCAGATCTGCCAGTTGAAAATTATTTCATATAAAGTAACTAAAATCTATATAATCAACTAATATATAATAAACTATATAATCAACTAATCTGCCTAAGCTTGTGAGACCCTTTATGGGAAACTTCCTACCCAATGTGCTGCCTGGTGCTGTAAATATGAACAGCTACATGAACTGACCTGCAATCCATGTTTGTTTGAAGAAATTATAGGTACAAAAACTACAGGTGAAAACTCTTTTTGATGGCCTCTTTTATGAGCTCTGCCTTTTATCATGTCCTGAGTTCAACCTGAGCCTTTACTTTAGAGCTTGTCCCTTAAAGTACAGATTTGGCAAAAATAAATAGCCTGGAGCTGTTGAAGCAATAACTGTTGTAGCTGTAACCAAGGGAATATCCAGGTAACATTATCACATCATGCACCTTATAGAATGAGCCAAACATCTTGAGTGTTGTGTTCAGTTCTGGGCCCCTCAGTTCAGGAAAGGTATTGAGGGGCTGGAGCGGGTCCAGAGAAGAGCAACGAGGCTGGAGAAGGGAGTGGAGCACAAGTGCTGTGGGGAGAGGCTGAGGGAGCTGGGGGTGTTTGTGCTGGAGAAGAGGAGGCTGAGAGGTGACCTCAGCACTGTCTGGAAGTGCCTGAAGGGAAGTTGTGGCCAGGTGGGGGTTGGTCTCTTCTCCCAGGCACTCAGCAATAGGACAAGGGGGCACGGGGGGCTCAAGCTGTGCCAGGAG
Source organism: Sakesphorus luctuosus (assembly GCA_013396695.1). Classification (NCBI taxonomy): domain Eukaryota; kingdom Metazoa; phylum Chordata; class Aves; order Passeriformes; family Thamnophilidae; genus Sakesphorus; species Sakesphorus luctuosus. The sequence continues at coordinate 133,018 of VWZD01008908.1, read as the reverse complement.
AAATTGAAGTTGGAGATCAGAAAAAAATTCTTCGCAGAGAGAGTGCTCAGGCATTGGAATGGGCTGCCCAGAGAGGGGGTGGATTCCCCATCCCTGGAGGTTTTTATACTGAGCTTGGCCATGGCACTGAGTGCCATGATCTGGTAAAGGGACTGGAGTTGGACCAAAGGTTGGACTTGATGATCTCGGAAGTCTTTTCCAACCCAACTGATTCTATGATTCTATGATCTGTTTCAGGCAAACATGCAACAAAATGTCATGCTGGTCTGATGAGCAATGAGAACACTGAACTGGCACAGGCAGGTCAGTCTTCTCTGAGCTGCTGACACACATTAGGGTGACATAAAGCACTGGCTCTGAACTGAGAGGAGGCATCTGGCTCTGAGCAGCAACTACTCCTTCCCTTGAGCTCATCAGAGCATAGTCCTCAGGCCTTGGACACAGAGCTCCACCCCCCCTGTGGGTCCTGAACCTCTCTGGAAGCATCTTTCTCCCAGATACACCCATGAGCCACATATTTTCCAATGTTTGTCTTCCAATAAAGGACTGAAATGTGTAAATGTTAGTGTGCTGGAGAATTTGATCTGTGCTGGGGAGATGTTAACATACAAAGCTTGTCTGCGGAGGGAAGGGAGGTCAGAGTGATTCGTTGGATGTTCTACCAGGCAAAAAAAGTCTTGGGGGGTTAGAGACTGATCCTTCTTTGAAACACATCCTCCTGGTTTCACGTGATGAGAGTTGCTGGGTAACTGTACAGCCCATGCTTACCCCTCTGCACTGATCACAGTTGTGACCCCTTTGAGGAAATCAGCTCCCTTGTATCTTGTCCCCAGAGCATCTGCACACTNTCCTCAGGCCTTGGACACAGAGCTCCAGCCCCCACACCCTCTGTGGGTCCTGAACCTCTCTGGAAGCATCTTTCTCCCCAGTTGGCATTTGAGCCACATATTTTCCAATGTTTGTCTTCCAATAAAGGACTGAAATGTGTAAATGTTAGTGTGCTGGAGAATTTGATCTGTGCTGGGGAGATGTTAACATACAAAGCTTGTCTGCGGAGGGAAGGGAGGTCAGAGTGATTCGTTGGATGTTCTACCAGGCAAAAAAAGTCTTGGGGGGTTAGAGACTGATCCTTCTTTGAAACACATCCTCCTGGTTTCACGTGATGAGAGTTGCTGGGTAACTGTACAGCCCATGCTTACCCCTCTGCACTGATCACAGTTGTGACCCCTTTGAGGAAATCAGCTCCCTTGTATCTTGTCCCCAGAGCATCTGCACACTATAGATAAAGGACCCAAGCACACTACAGATAAAACACTAAGAATTCATATACTGCTCAGTAGTTTCCCTACCCAGATGAGCCTTCAGGAGTACAATAAAGAAAAATAGTAAAGAATAACTCAAAGCATCAACAAACTACCAAAGCAACTCTCTGGACATTAACTTCAGTCCTATAATGCCCTTTTCTTACTTGCCAGAGAATCCCAAAACCTCAACTCACTGTTTACAAGATTATAAAAAAAAATTATAAAAACCCATTGGTTCCCCATTGGTTTAATCTCAGAATACAACCTATCATTAGCTAAAAGGGACAAAATAACTGAGTTGATTGAGCCAATCTGATTACTCTTGCCCCTTGCTCACAAATATAAGCTATTTTAAAAAATTAAAAATATATTAGACTATTGAAAATAGTTTTGAACAATAATCTCTTGGATGCTTTATTTCCATGTTTAAAGACCAGCTGCTAATACAGGCTGCCTGAAAAATCAATAACTGGATAATGGTCAATTCCTTCACTGTTACCATCTAATTAGAGAATTCTGCTTCAGCTGAAATCCATTTAAGTGAGCAACAGCTACATATTGTAAAGAAAGATTAAGAATAAATTATTTCAGAGTAAGAATCCTTATGATGTGAGTAGGCAATTACAAAAGCCATCTCTGATTTACCACCTCCACCTCTTTTATTGTATTTTCTGCTCTGTCAATACAAAACAGTGGCAAGAACTAAAGTAAATAATAATTCTCTTTCCCACTTTTTCTTCTTTTTAAATTGCCACAGTAGAAAAAAATAGAGAGCTACTAAGAAACAATGGTCTTGTGAGAAAGCACAAACATCTGCTCTCTAGAAAGAGGAGGGAAAGAACAACTATTACCATTCCCTCTCCACAAGTGGCAGGATGTGCAGGAATGCTGCACCCAGAGAAAATGCTGCTTTGCTGTAGCTTGGGCACAGCCAGTTGGCAAACCTTAAATAAGGTTGAATTTTCATAAAACCAGCCCTGCACATACATGTTCATGAATAAGAACAAGTTTCTAAGATTTCAGCAACATCTTCCAAAGGGCCTTATCTGATAGTTGAGCACTGAACAGTCCCAAAAATGGAGTAAAACATCATTATCTCAGGCAAATTTGAGAAAGTGAGTCTGCTGCCCAGTGCTCTGGGTAAGATTTGGTTAGAACAAAGGGCAGACAGCCCAGCAACACCAGCAAAGAAGGAAATTGTTAAAGGGTTGGCCAGAAAACTGTCTGAAAATTGATACAATAAATCCCCTAGGAAACTGTTATTGAACGATCAGCACTATGAGGCCTAAGGCTACACTTTTACATGCCTATAATTCCCTTACCCTCCAAGTCAATGGAAAGCAGCAAAGGACTTGTAAAATCTAACAATGCTGCAGTGGTAAGAAACTATTTTCCATGGGACACAATTGCATCATTTCATCATCAGGCAAAAATACAACCCTTTACATGAGTAATACTGGGCAAACACACAAAATCTGTTTGTGCTTTCAGGAATATGTTATTCCTTTTAGTTTAAGGTATCAAAGAAAAGCAGTTTAAAAGTTGGGGGAATTTACTGACTACTGATGAACTTTCCCACATGCTGATAGCTAAGACAGGGTCATGGTTGTATCGCTTGCAATGGCACAGCCTCTTAACAATCTTCCTTTCTTCCTTAATCATGACATAGATAACAAGAGAAAAGTGAAAGTTAGAGTACCAAGTATTTGCAAAGTTTCATCGATAGTCTTTCATTTCTGTTTGGGATGAAATGATGTGTTCTTAATAATGGAAACAATGTTCAAAGTATCCTTTCCCCCAGCATTATACTTTCTTAATGGTCCTTTACTTGTGATATTGTGATTTTAACATTCCATATAAAGGTCTCTCTTATGCTGAAAAAAAAAAGAAAAAGTGTTTTAACCTTTAAAGCAAAGGTAAATAATACTGTACTGCTGGGCAACTTTCAAAGCCACATTAAAAGAGGATTGTAGGAAAAAAAGGGCATGCACTACAAAAACACTACATGGTTCCTTCTCCAAGCTCTGTGATTTTGTTAAGATACCATTTTAATCCATGCATTTATAGCAACTCTCTGTGTAATGGAAAATCAGGCTTTATTATAACATATATTAAATGTTACTGCATTCTCTAAGTAACAAATCAGGTTTGGTGAATCTTTCTGATGTGAATTCTCACATCAGTTCCCCAGAAGCCACATTAGACTGTTATGAAAGTGTTAAGAATATCGGGAAAACCATAAGAAAAATGTCTCTTTCCGTGATGGATTACAGCTGTCACGTGATGTGTGTCTGTGGCACACATGGGATGGAGGGACAGAGGTTTTCAGGAATTGCTGACTGTGCAAACAGCACAGTCAAAATGCAATGCAGAACATCACAGGCTAGAGTTCAATGTTGCTCACACTAAAATGCCTGTGAAACTTTCCTCATGCAAATAATCCCTAGGGATGCATTTAGAGGCCTCTGCCTCCAAATGTGCATTATCTGAGCATCTCCAGTATTAGGTCCATCATAACAATCACATTGTGCAGGAATCTCTCTAACCACCCACCATCCAAAAGAGAACTTACAAACCAAAGAGTTACCTTTAGGGTCAAAATCACAAGAAGAATTTCTCTGACATTTCCATGTCCTCCTGGGGAGAACAGCTGGAGGAATCCAGCTCTATTTTCATACTATCCCACTCAAGGTCTCTCAAGGGCTGTACAAGCAAAGTCTTTCCTCAAACCACCATGGTAGGCACAAAACAAAACCACTTCTGCAAGTGCTCCAAAATAATGACATGAGAATTTAACACAGAAGGGCATCAGCCTGAGCTGCTGAAGCTTATCTGGCTCATCACCCGCCCTTTTCTCCCTTCCTTTTGGGTCAAGGTCTTTTATGGGTCACCTAAGACCGCAGTGAGGTGCAGTTAAGGCTGTGTCACTGCAGCCTCCCTGGAGCACAGGGGTGAGGGGCAGTCAGGGCTGCATACCAAAAATGCTCTTTTGTGGTGCTGCAGCTTCATCACCTCTTGGACCACAGAGCCCTGGAAAAGTTGTCTGAAGACCAGAAGCTGAGGAGCTGTAGTATCATATCTATCAAAGGGCTGAGAAAGAGTCTTGCACAAATCATGAGATTTAGCAGATCTGGAAAGGTATTGTTCAACTTGCTTTAATTTTGTTGATTTAATCTCCTCTGGGAATAGTTAAATGCAGTTTTCCATACCACTGTATCATTTGTAAAAGTTATAAAGGAAATAGGAAAAAGGATGAATAATCGAATATCTTGCTTACGTTATCTAAATTTGCCACAAAACACTAAACAAATTCATTTAAAATTATAAATGAATGAGGTTAATTCCACTTCCTTGAAAATTATCATCCTGTTCTTCAGACAGTCTGTTATGATCAGCTGGTCACTAGATAACAGTCTGGAAGATTCTAAGTCATCTAAACTCAGAATTTATTTCACTGGCTTCCCCATGCATGCACGTGTATGCATATGTTTAATACCCATATTAAATTTTAAATAGATTGCTTTTAACTAATCACGTCAAGTGGCATTTGTGCAATGTAAATATTTTCTTTGTTCCTTCAACACTCTTTCAATTACACTGAAAATTTCAGAGAAATGAAATTATAGCAGGCTGAATATTAAAAGGTGGGGAGGAAAAAGAGCAAGAAACTAAGCTTCAAAGGGAATTCTACACTTTGATTTCAGTTTGCATATTCCAAATGCTCACATTTTGCTACACAGATGTCAAACCAGGAGGTAGGTAATAAGGCAGGTTACTTTAAGATGAAAAAACTCTACATTTTACATGATTAAATTTAACCATATTTCAAGCATGGCAGAAGCAAATGATGTATTATTAGTTTTTCCCTAAACCTCATTGAACCATCTCTTTCTATCGTAGCAGGGATCTGTCAGCCATGCAGGTCCTTGCCAAAAACAAAGGAAGAATGGCAGCATTCCCCATCTGCTGATGAGTCCTATCTAAGGGAAGACAAAACACTGATTTTATTTAACTCTGTTCCAATTATTGACAGGCCATACAAACAGTACTCCTGACACACAGCCAGGTTTATTCATGTGCCCAGCAAGCTTGGCCAGGCATAATGAAGAGATTACATACTCTCTTTCAAATACATGCAGCTTGGAATGGCTTTTATTGAAGCTTAAGCATGGGAAATATTGGGTAGTAGATTTAGGTATCACACAATCAGAAATATATTTGGCTCAAAAACACAACACATGGCACCCTCAGTGAATGAGGGTGACTATTATTACAGCACAACAGGCCTGCCTTTCTCTCTCTGCCAGAAGAAAAGCTTGGAATAGCACAGTGCACATGGCACTTTAAACTTAGAGGAGAGAGATTGGCAAGAACCTTACAGAGTAGTAAGGGGGGAAAAAATTAAAAAGACCTCTGTAAAGTATCTGTGCCCTTGAAAGAGAGCTTATCATAAACCTCCCCCAGTCACTGTACTGGAGTGAACTTGGAAGGGAAAAGACTCTTTAACATCAAGAAATGGGACAGAAGGGGCTCTGCCCAACTTCTGGGTTTCTCCTGCTCTCACTGGCATTAATGTCTCTACTGGGCGGAGACCTGGGGAGCCAGCTCAGGGCAAAGAGGATGTGGATGTGCTGAGGGCACTTGCTACCACACTGATCAGTTCTTCTTCATCCTTTCCCTTTGCTACTCTGTGTCCAGCTGCTGGATTCTTTCTGCTAAATATTTTGGGCTGGACTTTCAACCTACCCTGAGGTTGCACAGCTGACACACAATGTGGTCCTGATTCACAGGTACCATCTCAAAGCACAACCTGCATACCAACTAAAGAAACATTTCCTATGCCAGGTTTTCACTTTTCAATACTCAGCCATCTTGGATGGTTACAATTTACAGTAACTTGACCATTTTCTTGCATAGAATTGCTCTTGCCTGTTTGGAAAATACTTTCAGGTTCACCTAAAATGTTACAGCTTCTGTGTCAGAAAATGTCAGTTTAAGAAAAGACCTGCAAAATAAAGGTTTTAGAGTTTTTCTGACCAAGGTCAGCAAGAGCTCAGACCTTTTTTTGGCACAATGGTAATTAGTGCCATGGATGCAGGAACAAACACGGGCAGGAGGCTCTTGAGCACTAATGGAAAAGAATGGATTTCTGCTTGATGTGATGCTGACTGAATTTACTTCACAGGAACCTCATGTGGCACAGGAGGGTTAGGGGCAAATCAAAAGGATAAAAAAGTGCTGATATTCAGACAACTACTGCTCCCATTCCACATAACATTCCTAACTTATACTGCCCCTACTTTCCTCATAACATGCCAGTCTGTTCATTCCTTTTATTTACAACCCTCTGCCCTGTGTCTGTGAATCAAGGTGTGCAACAACAACCTTTTTACAGTCAGCACTTGAACTGCAGCTTTACTCTGAATAAATACATAACAAGATAGGTGAAGTGTCTACACAGATTCAATTCAGGCAGTAAGTAACCCATAAGGCAACAGGATCAGACTTTAAAAGAGACAGCTGGAGCACGACAAAGGTCAGTGAGAGCTATACAGTGATTAAGTTTCCTTAGCCCAACCAGAAGGTGTTCAGCCTGAACTATGGGCTACGACTGCTCAAGGAATCTGACACTTTTTTGTCACTGATGGATAAAGGAAGAACAGTGTTTTCATCTGTAGGTTAAGCTGAGAGGCAGGGTGAGACTTACAGCAAGGCTTGGAGCTCTATGACTACAAGGACATCATTTCTCCTAACACACATGCCTGCAGTGCCATCAAGATGACAGGATCAACATGCCTCTGACATATGGCCACAGCAGCAGCCCTTTGCTGTTCTCAGCCTGCTCCCACAGTCTGGACGTGAGAAGCGTTGGAGCTTTGCAACATCTGTTTACTCTATCACTGAGGCATTATAACGACTTCCAGGACACTCTTGCCCGACTTGGCCAGCTGAGACCACAGATTGTCAACAGGCTCAGTTTCTTGAAGGTATGCCCAAAATCATAGAAGCCAAGCCCTTGAGCATGGCACCACCTATGCAGTCATTCACTTGCTCAGCTCACCTCCTTTTTCTCAAATCCTCTTCTCTAACTCAGGAGATGGAGTAGAACCTCATCTTCTGGCTCCTTGAACTGTGTTCCAAGGGACATAAGGTCTCCCTTGATATTTCTGAGTCACCTCTTTGCAATGTCATTCAACCCTACCTGTAACAGTAGGAACAGGTGATAATCTGTAGGCTTGACCAGCCTCAGCAGCCTCTTTGTGACATCATGGATGCAAGCTCCCACCAGGCAATCTTCTCTAGAGACACTGTTTGGGTGACAAATGGGGCCTCTCGGCAAAAGGTATGCAACTACTAACCCCCTACAGCACCAGTTCTAACGGGGGTGGATGGTTAGATCGACTTTGCATCATTTGCCTGTCCTGGAGCTCGCCTATTACTCACTCCCTCCTCATTCTCCAGCCCAAGGGCACTGTATCTGTTTTGTTAGAGTGTAGGAATAATAAGAGATTTTTGAGTTAAGAAAAAGGGGTTTAGAGTAACAGACAGAGTTTTAGAGCCTTTTAGCAGGTGTGAGTTAATTTTGTGGGAAAGAGACCAATTATTAGCGAAACCAAGGAAGATAAGAAGGCTTTGAGTTATTCTGCTCATGGCAAAGGAATTTGGAAGCTAGCGTGGTCATGGCAATGGTGCTCAATGTGTCATCCAATTAAAGCTGTGATGAGTTTAATGGACGCTGTGGTTTCAACCTATGGGATGCAGCAATGGGTGGGAAGAAGGTTAGGATATATTCTGTAATTAGAAGTTAGTTTAAGCTTTTTTACCTGTCTTTTGTCTCTCCATGGAGTTCTTAAATAGAACTGTCTTTGAGTGTGACACCTGTAAGCTGTGGCCTAATTAATCCTCTCTAGCCAACAAGATTTTCTACGAACTCACACGATCTTATTTTTACAGTTAGGGCACTTCAGAGGGAGGAGAAGATTCTTCCTCCTGCCCCAAGCATCAGTGAGAATCCAGTCTCCTTTGTCTTGAGTTAGTTGAGTCATTTAATTCAGGACTGGAAGCAAATTTGTCTTCCTCTTCCAAAGACTTAAGGCAAGACTCTTGCTCAGCTTGTGACCACGCAGAGTACCACATGTCCATCTCTCTCATGCAGGTCTCCAGACACTGTGCTGCCTGTTACACTCCTCTTATAACATGGCTACTTGCTTGAAGTACAGCTTGGCGCATCTGGACCCATGGCACACACCTCTGCCTTCAGACTCTAGAGGGACTTCCAGGTTCTGCAGTAGTCCCACGCAAGTTTGGGTCCCATCAGCTCTTTCAGTTTTTGGGAGGCCAGTGTGGGTGTCGCTGTTGGGCACCACAATCCTCAGCCACAGAACACACCAGCACAGAGCTGATCATCTCAGGGAGTGTCGCTGCATAATTTCATTCAAAATGCCATCCAGGGTGGAATTGTGCAACATCAAATGTTTTATTTTATCAACCACCATATCTGATCACAGTCCTAGGCAGATTCTGAGATCTTGGGGGTTGGGCTTTGTGCTCTTTAAAAAAATAATGTACACCGTAACAGCAGTTGTAGGAGAGACCAGAACTCAGAGTCCCCTGGGCCCTAGCTCTGTTTAGGCTGTTGGGTATTTAGACTTCTCAAATGTGCACTGGAACCAAGATGTGAAACACCCTGAAAAATCTGATAGGCTTAGGATCTCTAAACTTGCAGAATGAATTTCACCCTAATTTCTCATCCTTAGGAATTATCTTCCCAAGCAGCGAAGTAATGACTGTCTCTGATTACAATTCAATCTCATAAAAAACCCTGCAGAATACCCAAACATACTTGAAACAGAAAAGGGAAATGCAGTTATCTGAAATTCTCCATTCATTCAGAGCACAATGCTGCTGAAACCTGGCCTCAAATGTCTCTCACCAGTGCTCACAAGATGGTGTTGTAATTGATGCCAAAATTCAGCAGCTTTACCATATGCAATTTTTTTCTTACTGACAAAGTATTCAACGGAGCAGTATTTTAATTCTGATTCCATATGTCACTTCAATATCTGATCAGAGCTTGAACATAAAAAATTATTGCCCTCCTCAATGGACAAATAAAAAAGAACCCTTTCTTTTTACATATCAACATTTATTAGTTTCAATCACTTCAGAAATGTGATAGATGAATTCAATAATTTGCTGAAATCAAACCAAAAAGTATTTTATTTTATTTTATTAAATGTAGAGGTAGATTGCTTAAAAACTTACGAATTTGTTAAAACCAGCCAAGCCGCTGTTTGCCGACCCGGCACCAGGCACCGCTCGCCACATGGCACCCTGAGGGGGTAGCGAGCCAGGTGCTTATCAGAGAAATGCGAACCGCACCGTGCTGCCCCCTGCCCTGCTGTGGGGGGAAGGGAGGATGGAGAAACAGCGGGCAGCCCACCAGACCCGCTAGCCCGGCCCTGGGGTGTCCGTGACCCGCGGCCCCCCCAGTCCCGGCCCCGCACCAGCTCCAGCGCCCTCCCGCATCCTGCAGCCCGTCTTCTACGCGGAGCTCACCCAGTGCCCACCATGCTGTCCAAAGCCCTGCTGCTGGCCCAGGCTGGAAAGCCCCAGCTGCCTCCACGCTCCGGCCACCGCCCACCGGCCGCTCTGCCAGAAGCCAAGTCTGCCCATGGCTCGCTGCTTCCCCCAGTTCGCCGCTGACGACCCGTGGGGCTCTGGCACTCGCCCGGCTCCCGTGTGGGGACAGCTAGTGCCCGCCATGCTGTCCGGGTCGCCCCGCCGCCCGCCCTCCCCGTACCAGCTGGGGCACCGGCTTTGACATTCTGCGACCAGCGGTGCTGCATACCCCCTTCTCTGCCGAAAAGTCAAGCCCGCCACCAGCTCATGCCAACATACCCCGGCCGCCCCACACCCATACAAAGGCAGAGGCGCGCCTGGGCCGGTCAGGCACCCAGTGCGAACCGGCCCCTGCTTGGAACGGGCCCGTGGCTTGTGGCACCGAGCCCGTGGCTTTCCCCCACTGCCTGCAGCTGCCCGGAACGGCCACCACACCTCGTCCACAGTCTCCCCCACTACCCACAACTGCCCAGAGCACCCGGGGCACCACCACAGAACATCCCGCGCTGCCCTGGAGCGCCACTTCTAGACAGAATGTCCCCAGCTCCGCCATGCTGCTCCGGACCGTACCAAGCCTTCTTTACGCCTCATGGAGAACTCTGACCCTCCCCCAGTCACAGGACTGCCATGAGGCAGCAACTATTACTCGACACATGCAAAGAGCTGGTCAGACCTGGTTAAGGACTGCTGCTACACAGAACTGAGTCTGCACAAAGGGGCATGGCCTACACAGAAAAAGTGGGTATAAGCCAAGCTCTGGCCAAGAGCCAGTGCGTACCTTGGGAGCAAGACACCGTGGTCGCCCAGCGTTCTGCCACTTAGCAAGCACTGTGTTGCTCATCTGCCTGCCTTCACAAAGAGCTGAAATCNTGGAGAACTCTGACCCTCCCCCAGTCACAGGACTGCCATGAGGCAGCAACTATTACTCGACACATGCAAAGAGCTGGTCAGACCTGGTTAAGGACTGCTGCTACACAGAACTGAGTCTGCACAAAGGGGCATGGCCTACACAGAAAAAGTGGGTATAAGCCAAGCTCTGGCCAAGAGCCAGTGCGTACCTTGGGAGCAAGACACCGTGGTCGCCCAGCGTTCTGCCACTTAGCAAGCACTGTGTTGCTCATCTGCCTGCCTTCACAAAGAGCTGAAATCACTGGGGCTTGAGCTAACTGAGCTGGACACTGATATCACTAGCTGAAATCACTCATTGCTTATTTTATAAATTAAATCATTCCTTTTTTTCTGTATTAAATAAATTAAACCCTGATATCACTAGCTGAAATCACTCATCGCCTCGGTGCCTATAACAAGAAATATAATCATTATAATCCCTTTTACTGAGAACAGCTTCCCCCACACAGCCATCCTGGGGACTCCTCTCTAGAGATGCTCTTTTTCCTTTTCTTTCTGAGAGTGCCATGTTGTTCCCCAGTGTAGTAGTTTTGGCTCTAGTCAGCACAGGTCCCCATTTAGGCCTCAGTTTTCAGCAGGCCTCAGAGGATGTGACGCAGATTAGAGGGGACAGGTATCATCTGACTTAAGCAGCCAAAGAGGTATTTCATATCATCTGACATCATTAGGAAGCGTCGAGGAGTATAACAAGCCAGGGGGGAGGAGTTTCTGCCTTTTCGGTCCATGCTTCGGACCAGGAGGGTTCCTACTCCCTGACTGCTGATATCAGGCCCTGCTGCCGGTCTGCGTGGCTGTTTACCTGGGGAAGTGAGCATATTCCTGTTAATTCCTTTTTCCCTCTTGCTGGGAGGTTTCCTTTGGGGAGGAGGTTTGGTTGGTTCAGAATTCTGCTTGTTAGCTGGGGCGACCTCGGTGAGCCTGTTGTTGTTTCCTGTCACTATGTGCTATTTCATATTTGGTGTTAAGCTTTCCACTTCTCTATATAAATATAAGAACTTCACCGTGTCCAAAGCCTCATTTCTGGTTTTTTCCCCTCACTCTCCTTCTCTGGGAGTGGACCTTTTGACTGGGTACCAGGCAGTTGGCATTTTGCCAGCTTAAACTATAACACCCAGCAAAATCTGCTGTCACACAGAACCAAGAGAAAAAGTAACTTAAAAAGGCTGCTTTGTTTTTTTTCCCTATTCCCTATGTTATAGTTTCAGAATCTGTCATGGAATTTCCTTCTACGAACACAAAAGTTTGAGAGTCAATGCCCAACCCCCCTCCACACCAACAGATAACAAAGGGGTGTCCAACTGTTTTGAATTGCACCTTGATGGCTGGGGAAAGGGAGAGGTTTTCCTTAGTGCTGGAGGTTCAGTTTGTTTTGGGCGGCTCCTGTGACCAGGAGCCACCGTTTTGCTGAGCTGGTGAAAGCACTTGGAGGGAGCTTCTTTTTTCCACCTTGGCTCTCCCTGCTTTTTTATCACATCCCACTCTCTGTCCACCCTGAGCTTCAGACATAGACAGAGTGAGAGAGTTCTTTTAAATTTAACAAGGGGTAGAGTGGTTATTGAGGAGTCCTCTCCTCTAGTCTTGGTAGATACCTTGGTTTCCTTTAAACCAGGACACCCCAGTACCCTGTTTTTTAATATTAGTATTATTTCCTTCTCTCTTCCCCAAATAATAAAAACTTTGAGTAAAAAGTCAGAAGCAGGGAAGGTTTCTAGTCAGAAGGAATGATTGGAGTGACCCTCAGAACTCTGCATATCCCAGGCCTTTTGGTTTCAAGTGGGGCTGACAGGTTTAACCAGAGCACAGCTCACAGCTGGCTCAGCACATATTCCAGAAGCATGCAAGGCCCTACAATTAATCTTGGTTTTCAGAATCACTGATCATATCTGTTTGTTCTATACTCTTTCAGAACCTTCCCAAAGAAATTGATCCACCTGCCTACTGAAAACGTGAGTCAGATAGGAAGCTGCTTTCGAAAAGTCTTTTACAAGTCCCATCAATACTGGACTAAAACTAGAAAAAACAAGGCAGCTTTATTGATTTACACATTAAAACAACATCTGCTTTTTTGTGCATGTGCAGTCTCCCATGAGTGATAACTGGACTTCTAAAGAAAATCTAATATTGAACCTAGAAGTATTATCCATCTCCTCCTCCTTTTCAGAGCAGCCACAAAAGATTAGAGATAACATGCCTAGTTAGCACAGAATGATGTAAAAATCACTGCCTGGACTGAAATATGTGGTGCAAACAATAACCAACCTCCCTGTTACCTACAGACCATTCAAGGCAAACCTGGGATCTTGGTGTACCTGGATACAGAGCTGGAAGGTGAGCACTTGTATGTCTTGTGCAACATGTAAAACATCTTACTGAAAATCTTCTCTTCAGTAGAGACACTGGGACCCCTTCTATTGTTTCCATGAATACATTCTTTCACTCAAAATTTATGTCCTTGTAATTCAAGCCATCCTAGCTCAAAAGAATCTTATCTCAGCAGAAACTGATCCAAGTATTGCATGAGACAGAACAGAAACATGTTTTCCATTTTCCAAGGACAACTTTCCGGCTTTATGAGTTAGAACAGAAATGTTTAAGAATCATACTTAAGCCACACCTAAGCTAAGATAAACTGCATAGTTCTACTTTACACATTTCTGTTATCTCCAAAATTCACATCCTCTGCAGCAACCCATGACCTATGAATCTGGAGTAGAGAGGACTGGAATAAACTGTATGTGCTATATACGTTACTCCAATCAATATCACTCAGTCAGAAAACATTTACTTTCATTATAAAATAAATTAAGGATTTGATTTGGGGTTTTTGTTGCATTGTTTGGTTGGCTAAAGTTTTTGGGGGGTTTTGGTTGTTTTTTTAATACAGAATCAGTGCAGGATTTTGAGATCTTGTGCTTAAGGCAGATCAAACAATATGAATCAATTGATAACCAGCTGCCAGATGAAACACCAGAGAGAATAAATCCCTCATTAATGTTCCTACAGACATAGCTCAGCGACAGCACAGGGCTGCCCCAGCAAACCAATACCACCCAAGACTGCACCAAGGCACCCAGAGGGAGGTCCCAGCCCTGGTTCTAAGCAAAGGCTTCACAATCACCTTACTCTGCTCAGTTTTGTCCATGCTGGAGCCACAGACTCAAGGACTTCCTGATTCATGGCAGGTACAATGTGGAGGCCTGACCTGCATCATGTGGTACAGCTTTATGTGCAGAATTGGTGCAGTTTTGGGCACCACAATATAAAAAAGATATGAAACCATTAGAGAGTGTCCAAAGGAGGGAACAAGGATAGGGAAGGGCTTGGAAGGGCAGCGTGTGAGGGCACTGAGGACACTTGGTGTGTTCAGCTGGAGAAGAGGAGACTGAAGGAAGACCTCAATGCAGGGACAACTCCCTCAGCAGGGGCAGAGAAGGGGCAGGCACTGAGCTCTGCTCTGTGGGAGCAGGGACAGCACCTAGGGAATGGCTGGAGCTGTGCCAGGGCAGGGGCAGGTTGGATCTCAGGGAAAGGTTCTTCTCCCAGAGGGTGGTGGACACTGACCAGGCTCCCCAGGGCAGTGGGCACAGCCCCAAGGCTGCCAGAGCTGCAGGAGGGTTTGGATGATGCTCTGGGGCACAGGGGGTGACTCTTGGGGATAGTCACTTGGGGGGTGGGTCTTGGCAATGAGTCTTGGGGATGGGCTGAGGGTTGGACACAATGTGGGTCCCTTCCAACTCGGCTTATTCTGTGACTCTGATGTGTTTGTGCAGTGGGGGAGGGAGGCCCACCCAGACAGGGTGAAGGCAGCGCTGCCAGTTCATGGCAAGGCTACACTTCGCATACCACAGGTCCTGTCCAACTTAAATTTACACTGCCTGTATTTAGTAGGAGATGCAGCACAACTACTCCAACTCACAGCAGACTACTTGGATATGTAAACACTGGTAACAAATTTTGGCAGCAATCTTATCAATCTCCTGTCACTGCTTTGCCAAATGGGCTCCTGCCAGTCCCTCCCATGGTGCTGCCCAGTGGCCACAGTGGCTGCACTGCTCCTGTCTCTGCTCCCAGCAGGCTTTGTATTAGTTCATGTCTCAGCCCCAGCAGAGCAGCATTTTGTTTCTCCTACAACCCTGGCATTGTGGGCACACAGCAGGTGCTTCCACATCCCCCCATAAGCCACTGCAAGCCCAGGAAAGCTGCTGCCCCAGCAGCTGAGAGCAGTGTTCTGTAATGTATCTGCCACAAATAGGATTACAATGAAATTGCATTTGTTTTTCCTTGAAGGTTTATGAACAGGCCTGTGACCACAATGTAGTTTAAAACATCCATAAACTAAACCCTTGCCTGATGACTCCTGCTGTTCCCCAGGGAGCTGTGGCCTAAGGAAACAAACACAGATAAACTCCCCCTCCTCACTGCCCCAGTGCCACTCTCTTAAATCAGTGAAGTGCTGCCACTGCCTTAACAGTGGCAGACTCAGTGCCAGGGAAGCAACTTCTCTTGAAACCATACTGTTTAAGGGTGGTTGGCATGATGCAAGGTAAGGTGACAAAAAGAAACAGATACTTTGTTTTATTGATACATGTCTGTGTGTACATATATAGTTCTCAGACACATGCTACAAATGTGTACCCTCCTTCCAGATCAGTTTAAGTTACATTCTAATTTAAAGATGTCATCTCCGTTCAGGATAGTACTTGAACTCATAGCTCTACATTTCAGCAAAAGCCCCTGATGACTTTAAAAATAAAAAAAAAAAATTGAAGTTCATCTTTAGCCAGCAAAAATAAAATGCTGAAGCCTCCTCTCCAACAAAGGAAAGGAAGAAAACATGAACAAAGAATGAAAATGAGTATTTTCCATCCATACTTTTCATTTTCCTGTGAAGATCACCAGAGAGCACAGTGCTTCCTACAGACAAGGTACAGAGCTGATCTCTGTGGGTTCTGCAGTCCCTGGGAATGTCTCTCACCTTCAGCCCCGCCAAAGCAGTCACAGTGCTGTGACACACACATTTACTCGCAGCTTAACTGCACCCATGAATTGTTTGTCTCTGACAGATGTTTCTGTTTATCGCCACAAGGAACCGTATGGATCAGTCCACCTCAGCAGCCTCAAGAGCCAGCCCAGCAACTCCAAGAGCCAGGAAATTGTAAGGAGCAAATGAAAAACCTAATTAGATCAACAGACAAAATTTGGATCAAGATTAGAGGATCTGACATGACAAAGGGATCAGACTATTTACAAGACATAATAAGATTTGGTTATTTACCATTTCACAAACAGTTTTCACGGTACAAGAAGGAAGCAGTGGCAAATCAGCATGAAAAATGCAGATACATGAATATCCTTGTTTTGGTTTAGTGTGTGCTCCCTACTGATGCCAAGCTCTATGGAATCACAGTCTATTCTTCAAGAAAAAGCACTGCAACAGCAGAAGGAAGTAAGAACTGGAGGCATAGCAATGGAAATAAAAATAACAAAAGCCTTACAGCCAGATACTGGTAGGTGCAGGTATACAAAAAGGCTAAAGAGTAAATAAATAATTGCAAACAACACAGTTCAGAGCTATCCATGTGGAAAAGTTCTGGATAGATTTTGCAATGACATTGTCATTTTTGTTTTTTCCACCTCTGTTCCAACCAAGTATAAACATGCTTAGGAAATGAGGCTGAAAACCAAAAGCCCCATTATTACTTCCCCCCCTTCACAGGTTGCAAGATGTAAGAGGTTAAAGAAATCTCAAGTTCATGTCAAACTAGAAGACAGCAATGACAACAGAATTCAACAACACACACTATGGGTGGATGACCTAAGTTCCCAGCCTTCACGCAGCTCTCAAAGGTTGCTTTTCTTTTACTACTGAAAGGTCACAATAAGGTGTAGGTGATAGTCAGGCCAGTGAGAAAACAGCCTGGCCCTCAACAGTCCTATCCTATTTCTGTTCACCTTCTCCTCCCACATCTGGGAAGCCAGGCTTGGAACCACACTGGGTAATGCTCCTCCACTGGCAGAGTCTGTGCATCATCGCCTTCCTGCTTACTGCCTCTTGTATCACAAAGAGAGCCTGCCTGAAGGAAGGTCATTTTCCTCTGGGGAGCAAAGACAATGCACTGCAGGCTTCACACACAGCAATGCAATCCAGTCCCATCCCAGGGCAAACCTACAGCAGCTTTAAAAATCATCGGCTTACACCTACTCCTACCATCAGCCATGACGGCCTGGTCATGTATAACAATATGGTTTTAAAGAAAGGAAATGAAGTGACAGAGCACTGCAGAAGAACTGTGCAGGTGGAGCTAGACCTCTGCAGCACCAGCAAGGAAGAAAGAGGGAAAAAGCACCTCCTCTGTGGCTCTTCAGTATGCCTACTAAGTGTCTTTTGCTTCCTATTTTAATCACAAACTGAAGTTTTGAGCAGCTTTCTGATCTAAATGCAGACAGCATCTAGTACAGTGGAAGTCTCAGTTCAGCTCCAGAGGGGCTACTTGCCAGCAGTAATTCAGAATCCACTACCAGCACAAGGTACCCACTTCCACACTGTGCTGCCAATCCAGCAGGGAAGCAGAGCTTCCCAAAGCCTGTAAAAACCACCCTGGAGGAGGCAGGAAGCTCAGCACACTTGTCATTCTCTGACTCAAAAACCTTAGAGATTACAAAGGTATTTACAGTTTATCATTAACCAAACTGCAACACCTAGCAAAGTAATTAAGTAAAGATACAGTACAAAATATAAACATTTCTGGGACCTTGAAATACATGGAAGTGCCTGTAACAGGAGGAAAAAAACATTCCCAGCAGAAGAAACTGCAATGTTGTCTGTCTAGATTTAAAAGCTTCTTTCAGGGCAATAAACATCCGTTAATGTCAGTTAATGAGGGGGAGTGCTCTATCCCACAGTGTAGATGTCTAATGGGATGGCCATTTACCTTTCAGCACAGCAGCCAGGAATGGAAGATTTGGGATGGAGTTAATACAAGTGGAACAGCAATGAAAGAGACACAAAAGGTGATGTTTTCCCCTCAAGTCTCTTCACCATATCCTAAACTTTACCTTTAATTGAAACTAGTAGTGTATTTAAAGGACTTGCATTAACATGTGTGTCAGTGTTGGTCAGTGCTTACAGTAATAAAAAGACAGATTGCAGCAGCAATAAGAACACTCCTAAGTATACTGCTTAACACTTCCATACATGCTTCAAAAATAATTGCTTTTAGTCAAATGAAGGATGGCTTTTTAATACAATTAGCTTTTTACCTGGAGCTCTGGTGGTCCTGATATGTAAGGAATCTAGATATACATCAGTTCTGGTTTAAACATTTAAGAAACAGATGAAAAAATAAATCCTTCTCTCAAGCTCATCTTCTCATAAATCCTATTAATAAAAGATATTCTGAGGTAACTCCAACAAGGCACCAGCATCTCTCCTTTCCTCAGTGATTTTTGTCGTGGCAAATCATCATGCCTATGGAGTAGCATTCTTGCCAGTGCTACCACCTATAAATACCATTGTGATGTTTCTATTGCTCTTCACTAAATACTGCCTTTTCTTCTTTTTTTTCATAAAAGTACACACTTAAATTAAATAGAGAGAAGATGAAAACTATGAGAGAGGAGTAAGCATTTAAACAATAATAGTTTTTTTAAAATACATGTTCTCCAAGCCCATGGCAACACCAACATTTCAACAGGACAATTGAAAAAACAAGTTGTTCTGTGAGCAGCCATGCTATGAAAAACCAGTTTCCTGTGGGATAAAGGTCTGCTTTTCATTGTCAGTGGATTACCAGGAGGTTCTTTTCTTCCCTGACCAGTTGTAGGAACCTGACAGTTTTAAGCCCCTTCCTGTCCCATAACATTTGGTGGATCCTGGCCCACATGGGCCAAAATTGCCAATGGGAAGGAAGAACAGACAGACACTTGGCATTGGCAGAGCATTCTCATCTCCTCAGGAGAGCCAACAAAATATCCCCAGCCACAGGGACTGAGCCAAGGATGGCTTAGGTGGCATTTTTCAGATGTGGGATATTGACATCGTTCTGTAGAGAAGGACCACGCTGTGCTCTCAGGTGTTACGCATAGGTGGTACCAAGCCCAGGACCCACAGAAATCACCATCGACGCAGGCTCCTAACAAGATCTCCTCCAGTTCACAACTCTGCTTTCAGAGATCTTCAGTGTTGGAAGTCTGCAAACCCACCACTCAGCTGCTATATGAGAGGTAAGACAAACCATCAGTATCTGTAAAACTTTCTTCCCATTAAAGTATAAGCAGCTACAGTGGCAAACAACATTAAACTACACTAATATGTGTGGCTAATAAAAACTTCTACCAAGCTAAAACATGTCAATTATATCCAGATACCAAAGCTATTCATTTTAATTCCTTTCAATGTTGAGAAGACTATGACAAATGTCTTGCACCGATGCAGCTCCAGAGCTGCAGGTCTTTGTCTCTCCATACCTGCTCTCCGCACTGGGAGGAATGACACCCACTGAGAGTTTAGCTACTTCTGATGAGTAGCACACAAATATCTTCATCATAAAAAAAATAAAGAAGTCTTTTTATAATCTCTGCAACTCATGAGAGCAAAACCTGCTAGGAAATGCTTCTCCAGTTCACGGGCTTGAAAGTAGCAATTTTAGCAGCCACATATGTACCCAATATGGTTCAATTTCCCCCATAGATGTGTTTCTGATCCTAGGTGGGTAAAGCAGCTCATTTGTCCTAATTCTGAACCAGTGCATGCTAGTCTCCTTCAATCTCAATTAGCCAGTAGGAAATTTATTTAGAAAGCTGACAGGAACTATTTGGGGGATTAATGATTACTGATTTATGAATATTGAGTAGCATTTCAATAATCCAAGCAGAGTGATCACTTGTAGCTGAAAGCCAGTTCCCCCAATCATTATAGTCTGTAGCAATCACTCAAAAGCAGTTAAATGGTTCTGATTTATGACCTTAACCTACAGGGCCCAGTACATTTGCTCTATCAGTGTGTAAATTTTAAAATCGCAATTCCCTGAACCTCTAGAGAGCCAATTTAAGTCAACATTATGCATGAGCTGAGCATGCTTGAATTCTCAGATCTCTTATTTCACTCATTAAATTTGCACTGAACATCTTGCAATTAAAATTTCATATAGATTTTTTTCTTATGATTGACATTTGGCCTTGGCAAAATGAGTTTAAATTTTGTTTCTCTAAAGATTTAGAAGGAGAGAGATTGATCTAGACATTGTTTTCTGCAAGATGATGATGATGGAGCACTAATGCTTTTATTAGCATTTTGAAAAGCCTCCCTTTTTGCTGGAAGGCTGTCTATCACTGATAAGTGTGAGTAATTCAGTAAGCACAGCCAAAGCTACAGCAGCAGCAAACATGTTACCGCAGTCCATGTGACCCTTTACCATTTTTAGGCCAACATCTTTAACTGGGGTGGAACAAATTGGGCCTTCCAGTATAAACCAACATGTGCAATGAATAAACAGCAGTTCTAGCATATGATTTTGAAAATAAGCCCAGGACAACTGGAAAGAGCAGAGAAGTATTAAAGTGATTTCAAGTCCTGATCTGAAATTAACTGCTTGAATTGATTCAATGCTAGACTCGCGGTGCAAAAATCAGACAACTCATCTCATGTTCTGCCCCTCGGGCAAGGAGCTCATAGGAAGAACAGTTGTACCCTTTAGCAATCCTGTGCTTACAGTAGACCATCTGCAGGAGACAGACTACACATCAAGGAGTTCACAGATCAGGACAAACATAATCACTGAGGGAAGAAGAATCATTTATCCCTCAATACACCAATGACTTCCAATGACTTAAGAGGATTGCTGTGTTAAGAGCCCACGGACAGACTGTACTACAGAGCACATCTCAAGGAAATACAAGGTCTTTTTGCAGAAGTGCAGCTCCTAGCACACTGACACATTGATTTCATATAGAACTTGGAGTATTACAGTCATGCCAGTAATAGATAACCAAGCACATGCTGCGGCAGACATGCTAGTATTCATTTTGTACCTTAAGAAGTAAATCAAAAGGGAAATGTTTCAAAACTCTAAGGAGTTGACTAAAGGAAGTATCCCCTGGGCTGGAGAAACATAAATACACATTCACAATATCCATTTAGATCCACTGGTCATATGCTGATGGAAACTCCACCGGAGATAAGATTTTAGCTGCTCTTTCCCAACCTGCTGGCCAAAAGATTATTCACATGCCTGTGCAGGTACTGCCATGCACAGAGCTGAAGCAGCCTCATGCTTACATACTGAACACACAAGTGGTAAGGCACCCTCCTTCTCACATCACAGGAACACTCCAGGCAGTGCAGACTGGCACCCAAGCACAAGGAAGAATGCTTAAAGAATATTATGTACCACTTCTAGTTTAACCACTCTTCATTCCACCCAGCTGAGTACACTATTTGCCTATCAGCAAATTATAAGCAAAGAAAATAAGGAAAAATTTGTCTCTCTATGGGAAGAGATCAATAGTGCACCTAAATTCCATTATACAGCTAAAGGAAAAATTCAGTGTATTAGCCCTGGAGAATATTAATCTTGCAGCAGTACCCAAGACATATTTTTACTGCAGAATAGTAAAGTCTTTACAGTCACAGCATAATTACACTAACATACTGGTATTTTAATATCATCTCTCTGAAATGAAATTTTGTTTCCATGTCCAGTCAATAATTCTGTCTCATCTCAATGATGAATTGAGCTTAGAGAATAATTTGTTATGAATAATTTATTCACCGCATTTCACCTTTCATCTCTCTTGGAAAATTTAGTGAAATTCTGCAGGTATACATTACACAAAACTATTCACAAATAACTCATGTTTGCAGACCATGTGTTGACAATTCGCTGAAAGCATTCAAACTGATTTGCCACTTGGTTGCCATTTACGAGGTGTTGTACCTGCTCATCACTGGCTGGGCTCAGTTCAACCAAGCTGCATTCTCAGTTGTTCAGAGAACTGCAATTCAAGTTCAGATTCAGATATTTAAGCTTGGAATGTACATTATGTATAATTCCGCACATTTCAGGAGTCCTTCAACTGGACAATCACATAGTCAAGCCATGACCCCGTGGAAGCTCATTCAGAATAATTCACTATTTTAGAATCTGGTAGGCTATGGGACACTGGGGGAAAGGGAACAGTTCCCACCCATCCTCTGGAGCCAGGAAGCACAGAAACAGAGAGGTTTTTCAGTCGGGGGGCAAGTGGGAAAAACGTGTTTATTGTGAAATCACGTGTCTTTTATGGGGTCCTGAGGGGAAGGGGCTGGAACTCAGACTGGATTGGGTAAGGATCGAGTGGAAGGGAGGGCTTTAGGTGCCAACTAGCCAATGGGAATATGGGAGGAACCACAGCCAATAGAATACTAGGGACTGGGGATAGACAGGTGAGATAAACAATGGGGTTAGGGCAGGGGCCAGCGGGAGCAATGGCCAAGCAGCTGCAGGCTGCGCCGGGGACACAAGGCAGGGAGGAACTAGGGGTGGTGCATGTTATGGGTAATTCAACCGAATTACTGAGTCGAGGTCTTTTTGAGTTAATTTTGAAATTGATTTATTAATAGGCAACTTAAGCAAAGGGCGCAGCGCTGGGCTCAGCCGAGAGAAATTTCCCTTTTCTCTCCGACTGGCGAAGATTAATAGCTTACAGTCTCAAGTTATAGTCCTTCTACTTCCTCTTTCCAGCAGGGGTCTTTTTCCATAATCGATTTCTCCACAACATCTGCCTTGTGACCGGGGCCTTCTTTTCCTCTTCGGAAGATTGTATGGTGGTCTTACGATGGTTTTAGACACCGAAATTGAATGGAAAGTCTGGACTGCACATGGTTTTATGACACACAGGGTCCACGCTATCCACCCAACCCGGATAAATGTTGTTTTATATTTAAACCTTAAACTTTTTACGGAAATCACAAGGTATATTACAAAATACATTTGAGGAAGTTCCCAAACAGCCTACAATCTCATAAGATACATGAAGCAAAAATATTTCAATTCTATTTTTGCGGTTCAGCCTTAGTTTCTCAAAACCAGCCAAGCATTATAAATTGTACTTTCTTAGGTAGCCATAAAGCCTTTATGCCACAGCAGTACTCTTTAAGCTTTGTTATTGTTCCTTTTAATTGGTTTCGATGAGCAAGTTTACTTCAGGTGTTCATTACAGTGCAGCCCCTGCTCTGACCGGCAGGATCAGCCCTGGCCCGTTCTGGCAGCCACGGCAGGGACGGGGAATGGAGGGGCGGAGGGGCATCCCCACCAGGTGGGCCCATCCCAGCCCGGGGAGAGACAATGGCTGTGCCTAAGAGCGTGCAGTGACTCATCAGAGAGCAAAAGCCTCTGGGGAGCACAGGGGAAGGGTGGTGACAACGCTGCAGGAAGGCGATAACATCTCGACTAAAACCTGGTACAAGTAAAACACATAATTTTACAACTCCAACAACAAGTCTCTCATCTATGCAGCTAGTCAGGTCTGCTCTGCTTCCCAGCACCATCCTCCTCAGGGGGGCATTTTAGCATTTTCCCACAGTAGGCTGACTGTTTGGAAACAGTCAATGACATAAGACAGGGAGAGGTACCAGGAGGAAAGGCAGACCTGGAGCTGGGAATGGGGCATTCAGGATCTCAGGGCACTCAGGTGTTGAAATACCAAGGCCTCTGACTCTTCAGTACTATACGCACTGAGAACACCCGCAGCATCTGAGTTAAGCTACAGCCTGAGCATGTTCTGTCGTCTGAACGGCCACACAAGCGGCAGCTGTAAACAGCCACACTCACTGTGTGGGAAGGCTGGCGGGCAGGTACAAGACCCTACAGTCCCTGGATCATGTGGGAGAATACCCAGGGTTAAGCGCTGGGCCTATGAGAATGTGGACTCTCCAATTTTGACTGCTCCTAGTGTTGTTGGGCTAACTTTGGCTGTATAATAAAAGTGCGTCACAAATATGTCTTCCATGTTGCATTTTCCCTTAGTCATCCCCTTTCCAAGTTTCTTCTTCCCATAACCCCCTAGGGTCTCTTTCTCACCACTTCTCCCTATTGGTTAAGGTCCTGTATTCCCATTGGTCTTTATCCTGATTGGTTGTTATCCCCGTTCTATTATGGGTTGTTGTAAAGTTCCACCCCTACTCCCCATTGGTCCATTTCTCAATCCTTCCCTTGACCAATGGGAAGCTTGAATCTGCCCATTGTTACTGGACCTTCCCTGCCTGAGCCCATAAAAGCGGGTGTCTCCAATAAAGTTTGCTTCTTCTGTTGCCACCGAGTCTCCTGGTGTCTGGACCTCTTCTCGGGGTGCGGCAGGGGACTGGTGCAGAGGGAGCCTTCCTGGGCTTTGAGGGGCTAGAACTGAATCCCTTAAGGCTGATGCGCGAGAGCTGAATAATCACTCAGAACTGAGCCCCTCAGAGCTGCATCATTCACCAATATTTGGTGGTCAATCATCCACCGTTAGGATCAGCCATAAGAGTGCTTTGAACAGCTCCCAAATGCCCTTCAGTAGTGACAGAGGATACACAGCACACCTTTGGAGACAGCCAGGCTAATATACCAAAACTGGGTGTTATGGGTTTGGCTAGGTGTGGGCCTAAATTTAGGCTTTGGATTTCAGGGTAGGCCTGGGACTGTCAGCTGACTTGAGCTGGGCTGAGCTAGCTGACAGCTGACTTCTTCTAGCCAATGGCATTCCATACCATGTTCCGACATCATCTCAAAAGTGTAAGAGCTGGTGTGGGAGGGGCTTGGTTCAGTTCCTTCATAGCTGTTGTCTCAGAAGGACACACTGTGCCGTCCCAGGAGGGACAGGAGGCCCAGGCCCAGAGCACCGGCTTACCACCGTGTTATCTTAGGCAAGTAAAATGTTTATTCTTAGACTTTCTGCTTAAGTCTGTCTCTCTGGGGATTGAGTTCTCTGGAGTGATTTGTAGTTAGAATAGTGGGATTTGTGTTCACTGGGGAGTGGGAAGTTATTTCTTGTTATTTCTAACTTATGTGTGTGTTATATTGTAGTTTCCTTTCATTTTCTCTTTTCTTTATAAATACATATTGTTAGTTTAAGTTTAAACAAGTTTCTAGGGTTTTTTCCCCTTCTCCCTTTTCTCTCCCAGGAGGGAGGCTGACTCTGCATTGAGCAGTTGGCATTTTGCCAGCTCAACCCAAGACACTGGGGAGAAGAAGAGAATTGTTATGTTTTGGTGGGGGAAAGCGTTTTTGGTTTATTTCTATGATTCTTCCACTTCTACTTGCTACAACGTGGCTTTAGACACTCCATAGCTAATGTAATTTAGCCAATGAAATATCATTGCATAAAGCCAAATTAGTAAATGTTTAGCCTGCTCTCCAAGGTATGGTTGTAGAACTCACAATTCTTTTTGTATTGCCATGAGTTGCTCTAAATATCAGTTGATTTCACTAAAGCTATTTAACTTATGGAAATTGAAGTCCTCAGAATGATGCATCTCTATTTTATATCTGTATTATAACAACAACAAGATTTACAGAACTGTAAAGAATAATTCTTTAGCTTCACACACTTGTGTAATTATCTTAAAAATAGAAATGTAATCAATGATACAATATAGTCATAAGTAATTAATCACGTAATGAAAATCTAGAAATCAAAAGTAATTCATGTTCAGATAATATTGTCCTTCACAGCTGGATTTCAGTAGTCCATGAACCTAAGCAGTACTGAAGATGGAAGGTTTAAAGAGATGCTGAACACTTTTTATGGAAATGTGTAATGTGGAGCAAAAAAGGAGCAGCAGGCTAGAACATGCCATGCTGATTAGTGTTCAGTTTAATCAATGCTAAGATGTCATCAGCAAGAGATGGTATTTGTTTCTTTGGTATGTTAGAACTAGGTTAGCTTTTAGAAAGAGGGAGATGAGGAAACATTGGGCACACAAGGGGTTTTGCAGTACTGGAAAAGGCTTTGCCTATTTTGAAAACATACAATTCAAACCATACAACATTAAAATAGAAGTGGGCAGAAAAGAAAGTTTTAAAAGTTTCAAACATTAAGTTGAAGAAGTCATATTTGTTCTCCTGATCAGAAGTCTGTATTTGGTGAGGAAAAGCAGAAGGACTTCATTGCATGGCAGAAAAGCATTCCTGGATTCAGGGATCAAAAGCTGCAGCCTATCAGGGAGAAATCAATGCATTTCAAAATATTATCAAGCTTTTCAACAAAGCACTAACAACTGAAAGGTGTCATTCCATAGTCTCAAACTAAAGAACTAACTGAACAGTCATTCCAGTCAATTTATGTGGCTTCAGAGACAATGCTCTGCAGCAGTTAAGATGAATTGTTGTGATAAAAGCAGCTGAAAAATATACAGTAGCAGGACTCTGAGTTCAGGCATTGCAGGGAGCTCCCAGATTTAAGTCAAAGTGCTATAGAATTATTACTGTTCAAATTTGCATAGGCCTTTAGATAAGATTTGTCATCACGAATTCTAAATCTTGGATTAATGAAAGAACTTCAGTTTAATTGCAGGGTAATATTTTGCACTTGACAAAGGCTCTGTATGTACATATTGAATGGGAGTCACTAAGAACATGTGCAAGGCCACACAGAGTTCCTGTACAGACAAACTGAGGTCGTGGTCTTACAAAGAACCTGAGGGACTTTTGCTGCAGTTCATTAAGTTAAACACTTGCTTCCAGTTGGCCCCTACTGAGCACACCTGGGCATGTACTCACCTCTAAGCACTTAGTGGGTATCACTGATGTTACAGGCTTTTAAACACCTGCACACGTGACCTCCTGAAGAGATGACTTTCTGAGGTGGGCTTTGCTAGACACTTCTCCTGATGGGCCATACAGGACCTGTAATGTGTTCATTTTGATGTCCCAAACACGCAGAACTTGTCATAACTATGGACCACTGAGAGTCTCTTCTTCAAATCCATCCTCTTAGGAAGGGCTGGCAGAAGACACACATCTGGCTTTTACATATGATGCACATTTCATGTCAACTTTTTCTAATGTTCTAAACAAACTCATAATTTCTTCACCCTCTCCCTCCACACTGAAAAATAATGAAAGAATCCAATTCTTTTTAGGTTTTGAGATTTAATATTACTGCCATAACTACCCAAGGGAATGATCTTTCGTATCCATTGAATACTAAACTCAAGGAGTCTGAAACTTTAGTGCACATCTCAAAAAACCCAAGCTTTTCTCTCTTCCAAGTGTTTGCATTCATGAGCCATTTTTGGACAAGCAGAGAGCACATCACTAATCTCTGATTATGTTCCACTGGTTTGCCTTCCCCACCACCCCATCCCCAGACAAGTGCGAGGCTGCAGCAGAGCAGCCCCACACAGTGGCAGCTGTGCTTTGGGTGCACAATAAGCCACTGCAGGTGATTGTGAACTTCTTTCTTCCAGTCAGATCCGGATATTTCTCAAAACTGTCAGATTACTTTGCTAACTTTCCGCTTGCTCATTTTTAATCACCACTATGATTTCAATCTTCTCCACCTACTGTGGACAATAAATTAAAAAGAGGAGTTATATTATCAGGGAGAGACTTTATTATTAGGTTTTTTTCTGATTTGAAATGGCCAGAGCTTGTCATGCTGACTGATGTTCTTTGGTCAGTAAATAATACCACCTGCTGATCCAAGTATGTGCATGGAATGAACATGTACTCCTGGGTGATTCAAAAAGACCATTATTTTCCCCTTCACTTCTGTACTCTTTTTCTTAAAACAGAATTTGCATCAGCCTTGTCTCATTTCTAGGATGCACGGACCACACACGGATTTGTACAGCCACTGTTGAACAACTGATTAAGTCAGGACAGAAGGCACATACAAGCATTAAATGAGCTACATTCCATTTCACACAGATGGAAATACAAAACTTGCTAGCACACGCTCGCTCTTCTCCACACCTTCATCTTCTGCTCCTGAACTATACCAAATTCTCTCTGGAATGGGAAAGTCCAGAAGAGTAACACAATGTTTAATCAGAAGACTTTGGTATAAAAAGGGTAAGCCAGGTGACTGTGGCTCTTCTTTTTACCCCATCATTATTTCATAGAACCACAGAATCACTGAGGTTGGAAGGCATCTCTGGAGTTCACCCAGTCCAGTCCCTCTGCTCAAAGCCTACAGCAGTTTGCTCAGTAGTGTGTCCTGTTGGGTCTGGAGTATCTCTAAGGCTGTCCCTTTGGACAACCTGTTCCAGTTTTTGATCACCCTCCTACTGTAAAATAGCTTTTTCCTAGAATTAAATAGAATTTCCTGTATTTCAGTTTGTGCCCACTGAAGACCCATTTTGTGTACCTTAATCAAACCACTCTTTTTAAGTGACTTTTCTTTAAACATCCCAGAGGTCATTATCTGTACCAAAGGGGATGGAAAGAAGTTCCATTAAGATTTATCAATCCACATCACCCCAGTCAGCACAGCTCAGTGATCAAACGTGTTGTACACCATGAAAAGCTGCAGCCCTGGAGAGTTTCTCTTGCCTCCTGGCGATCTTCAAGAGGCATTTGCTTCTAAAGGACTTTTTGTCCTTATCTGCTTTTAAGTAGTTCAGATCAATGTTGTTCCCTAGTCAGGTCAGGGTCTTTGATTTTTAATTTCATCACCTCCACAGGAGCTGGTGCAGAGGTGAATTACAAATGCTACCTGTTTTTCAGTGCCATTTTAGAAGCAGATTTTGAGTGANAAAAAGATTTTTAATTTCATCACCTCCACAGGAGCTGGTGCAGAGGTGAATTACAAATGCTACCTGTTTTTCAGTGCCATTTTAGAAGCAGATTTTGAGTGACAAGAAAACACAGAATTATATTGAGAGTGATCCTACAGACATTGCTAAACTCTAACACAAGTTTTCACAAAGAAAAGGTTTGCAATGATTTGTTTCTTCTGGCGGCACTGGAATATTAACTCTGCAGTTCTATGCTTACCAGGAGCAGTGAGGAACAGAACTAACAGATTCTCTAAGGACCCTTGCAAAGCTGTGCTGCAAGGTCAGAAATGCATGTTCAACTGATTATTATGTATAATAAGAACTCTCCCCTTAAACATATCAATTAGAAGAAAATCATCCGTACTAGTTTTGCATACTTATATGAAAGAAACAAAAGACTCCCTAAGCAAAATATTTGTCTACTCTACAAAAGGAAAGGTCTACATTTTCTTCAGTTTTCTCACTATGTAGAATTTACTGTGCTTTTATCTGTCTTTTTCTTTTTTTCTTTTTTCTTTTTTTTTTGTTTTGTTTCTCAATGGTTGAAGATCATCCACGGCAAAACAGAAAAGAAGAAAATAATTTTGCATTAACACTTCCATTTTGTTAGGAGAAGTCTCTCGCTCTGAAAAGCATTACAAAAGAAGAAAAGAAATAGATCTGAGACTAGTAATAAATTCATATCCCCAAGTGAGACCAGCAAAATAATTTCTTATTATACATCAAATGTCACTGAGGTTCAGCAGGCTCATGAAGGCTACATACCACATGGATCCAAGGGACAAAAGGAACAAGGCCGTGTGTGCACAGACGTCCCCTCAAACATGCTCAACAGGCTTCTCTGGAAGGTCTTACATCTCCCCACTCCCTGCCAAGCTTTTCTTTATCTCCATGTGCCTTTCCTCTATTAACTAACTTTTCTACCCTGAAGAAGATTCTAAGGGTGTTCTACTTTCAAATAAAATAGACACTGCACAGTGGTTTAAAACACAGTGCTGACCTAATTGATTTTTCTTTGGGAAAGAGAATGTAAAAGCAACAAATGTATTTTAGCCACATGTACAAAGAGGAGACTACAAAAATAACAGGTTACATAGTTAAAGCTTTTTCTTTTTTTAAACAGTTTTATTAACTTCTACTAGTGTTAAAAGAGAAAAAATATAATTCCCATATCATGCATGAAAAAAATGCAGACTTCTATAATACTCATGGGTTAATTAACAGCTGCATAATTCTGCTTCTAAATCCATTTTCATGTTTAAATACAAGGGATGGGGATATTGGTTATCAAGTCTCTCAGTCAAGTTCCTTACATTTAGGACATAAACAAGACTGAAATCTGCTAGAATTAGGGTTCTGTTTATCCATCACCGATTTCTTTGTAGTCGGTTTCTTTTTAAAAAGCAGGGCATCCCAAAGTCCTGATGTAATCAAAAAGTCATTTGGAAACATCCCATTCAATGCTGTTTGATGGCACCTGACAGTTCTTGCCACAGGGACCTTCTTCAAGTCCAGACTGTTCCTGTGCAGGTCGATGACAATCAAAAGACTTGGAATGGTTCACCAATAAGCTTTACAGTAGCCAAGCAATATAAGGTTTGTACTTCATGACCAAATTTAAGGCGACAGAGGACAGCGCATAGTCCAGTCTAACAGCAACAAGGCTCATCACACCTGTGGTGCACACAAGCTTCCTTTACTTGATGCAGGAAAGAGGCACCCCCAGGGACAATCAAAATCCTGGGCTGGAACACCTGATGGAAGATTTCCCTGCATGACTTCCCAGCACCTCCTCCTCATGAGCTGCAGGGTTACAAGAGCTCTCCACACACCGCAGCAATCAGGGCAGGCAAGACAGACCTCAAGCCGTATAACCTACATAGAGAGAGAGGGGAGGCAGACTGGAAGAAAGGTGAAGTATGTTGGGTGGGGTTTTTCTCCTCCCGTAAATGAGAGGGTTTAAAATTAAAACTGATCGAAGGGTTGACTGGAACCAACTTGTCAAGTGTTCAAAGCTTTTAAGAAAACAGGTCCTGCGTCCAGCTGAATCCAAACATTCAGTCAGACCTGAGCAAACACTCATGGCAGGTATTATGCCCTACGCACACAGCTCTGCTGGTCAGTAGATGAACAGAGAAATCAGGACTCAGCCTGTACTGGGGTGGTACACAGGCAGCTCAGCACAAGTGGCTCAACAGGCAGTTATTCACAACTAGTGGGAAAACATTTGACACTTGTTCTTCAAGTGTAACCAGGAGTCACTTAGAGATTCCCACTCAGATTCACAGCAAGGACAAGAGTCTGCCAAGGAAGGGTCACAGCAGCTCCCCATTTTCAGGGTGAATTCATACCACAGCAACTCACACTTCAGACTATAATAGCCCTTTAACACCACTCACTTGGCAAAGACAGGACAGACTCCACTCCCACAACACCTTCTGCCACAGCCCCCAGGGCATATTCCACCTGCAAATTCCCAGCACCCAGCAGCCTTCAGGTTGCACTGAACAGGAATCTGATCTGGGATATACATCTCTGGTGTGCAAAATTCCTGTTATTTTGAGTATGTACCAGCGGATCACAGACATGAAGAGTCAGCTAGGCACCCAAATGCCTTGTTTCAGAAGCTATGACTATGATTTATAAAGGACCAGAGGGCAGGGGGAAAGAATCACAGAAGAGTAAAATGCATGTTTTCTCTCCCCCTTTGATTAAAACAACTCCTTTTAATTGCACTACACTTTGTAACTATTCTGTCATTCTTCTTGGAGGGGTAAAATAGACTCCTCACAAAGAATTAAATGATCTATTTAAATAATACTTTCAAAAGATATTGTAAGCTTTTAAATTACCAGCTCAAAGTGTGGCATAAATAAAATACCAAACATTGGAAACTCATGTGTAAATCATGCTATTATGCAGAGTTGTAGCAAAAAGCAAACCAAGCAACTGGAGCAGATCTTCCATTATTTGATCATTTTGTGATGTTCAACACCTTTTTTCTTCTTTAAACTTAAATTAAATGGCCCAACCTAAACAAAAGTCTGAGGTCTATGAGCAGAGCATTCTGGGAAAGTTCTGAAGGGTCTAATGATAATGGTAAATATTTTCCAAAATAATTTTCTTACGGGATCTGGAGTGACTTTCTGAAGTCAGCAAGAGTTCTGCAGTGATTTCAACAGAAAAAGGGTATCACCTCTGGCCTTCCAGGCAGAGCTTAGTGCTCAGAGGAGAGCCAGCTAACCACAGAAGAACCATTAATTAATACTTATCCAGACAGAGAGCAGTAAAATTCACATCTATAGTTCAAGTTAACCTAGGCAACGACTGTATTTTAAGAAAGTATGATTCATAAAGGAGTACCTTATTACCTTCAATCTCTGCTATAAGTTTGAGAATAAAAAAATATCTTAATTATCTTAAGGTGCAATTTTTCATTCCTCACAAATCCAAAGTCCCACTGAGAGCATGGAAAGCAAAATGGAGTCCTTTGGATACTGTGGCATTGAGGTTAATGGGAGATTTTAATGCACAAGAAATGCAGGGTCTGGACATAAGAGTGTTTGAAAAAAAATTATAATAGTCATAGAAATGGAAGGATTTATTGAAAAGTGGTTCAGTATCTCATAAGTTACTTTTTTTCCATACTACTTTCTCAGCTGGATCACTGCTGCTTCTACTCTCCTTAATCTTTCCTAATTCTTCTTTTAAATATTTATAAAAAAATTGCACCGATGGGGAAAAAGCTGAAGATCTGAAACAAAATTAATTTAATAAAGGACTAGAATTCCATTATTGATTTAGGCAACCTCTTTTCATGCTGTATATTGTAACTAGAAATAATTAATTTCAAAGTCCTTGATCTTTGGGAGCTTTTTCATTAATATTATTATTAATAATAATAGCAATTCACATTCACTCTCCATACTTTCCTCTTGCTGGCTGTAAGCACTCCAATGCTTCTGGGCACCCGCGTGCTGTCCCAGCACAGAGGGCTGGGTTTAGAAGCTGCTGCTCTGTGCTGTCCTGGGGCTGCCAAGAGCTCTGCACCAGCACTGGGCAGGAGGATCCCAGCTCCTGGGGCTGGCAGGGCTTACACAAGGAGAGCTGGGAAGCTTTGGAGCACAGGCCTTTTTGGAGAAACACTCAGCAATGTATCCAGGTGTGATGAGATGATATTATTTTGGTCCACGTCTGGCCATGCCACCTGCCAAGTTACAGAAAAACAAGAACCTATAATTGGGACTTCGGCCTTGAAGAGAAAGATTTTGTGTACACTGAAACTGTCTTGCAGCCTGGTTACATAACAGGAGGAGAAACTTCAGGCCTCTCTCTGGGCATGTGCTGGCCACATAGGCCCAGATGGACGTCACAGACTGCAGGTATAAGAACAGAGAGTTCCTTCTCCAAAGTGGGGAGGTACGTACTGGAGGTGTGTGCTGGCACAAGGACCACATTACCTCCCGTGGGGATGCCCACTAAGTGCGCTGAGGCCACTGAATCCCAAGGATGCAGCAGCACCTTGGGGTTGGTATGTGCTATAACTGTAAGTAACTTATGAGTGAGTGGGAGTTGTCTTGGGGTTTGCTTCTTTCCTTTTATCACTTTTGCTTTTTGTTTGCTATTTCTCTGCAATAAACACTGTTTGAATTTTAAACGGTGTCTCGTTTCAGCCCAGAATCCTTCCGAACCCTCCCTGGAACAAGCACCTTTCTCACCTCACCCATCCATGCAAAGGGCACAGCCTGAAATACCAGAGAAAGCACCACCATGTGCTGTTGTACCTCAGCTGGCACATGCACAGACCCAGGGCTGCCAGCCACATTCCCAACAGAGGGGCCTGGAGTTCAGGATTGCAATTTGCCTGGGAGCGAAAACCAACACAATCATGAGTCCAGCCCCATCAGCCAAACAAAACATTGGCCACACTCCAGTAAGGTGCAAGTCTTCACATGGGTTTTGACTCAGTATTTCCATTTGCTGTTTACATTTGCAGTTATCTATGCCAGGGGGTGCAGCCCCTCCCTGCTGTTGGTGGGAGCTGAGACAAGGCTGTTTGTGATGCAAACTTAGTTCCAAACACAGTTCAGAAGGACAAGCAGCTGAGCAGAGCTCCGATCAACTGCCCAGGGGCAGCAGGAGCTTTGGAAATCATTGCCTAAAACTGGAGAAGTAATTCTCCAGATGATTTTGAGTATGGAAAGGTGGAAAGCAGCTCTTTAATTGTGGCCCCTTTGGTGCACAAAATATATTGCACACACCAACAGTATAGGCCTTTACAATTTTTATCATACCATCTAATTACAATATCTGGACATTACATCATTGGTTATAGCCATCCCCAAAACTGTCCCTCCCATCAGAGCACTCTCACCACACCTCCCAAATTTGAGTTCATAGTCCCCAAACGCCCACCATTTCCTCCCAACCCTTATCATCCTCATCATCTCTGTTCTTCTTGGAATGGCTTCAAGACTTCTGAGTAGTTTTGACTGGCCATCTCAAGTGGTGTGTCCCTGTTATGTCTTACTCTAAGTACATTTTTACCCATAAGGTGTTTTTCACCTCACTAAAATCTTTATCCGCTGGAATTCTTGACCAGAAATATTAAACAACCTTTTCAGAATCTTGTACAAGAGTGCTTAGGATCTAAAAGTGCTATACTTAAATAACTAAAAGAGCTATACTAAAATTCTGTATTTTAAGGTATCAAAATAAATGCAGCATCCTTTGAGACCCCTGGGATAACACACTTCACCTAGGATTGCAATGCCTACTTTTGACATCCAGATTGTCAAGTGTCAGACAAACTGTACCCTGACCTCTCATCCAATATGTC
Organism: Sakesphorus luctuosus; assembly: GCA_013396695.1. Lineage (NCBI taxonomy): Eukaryota > Metazoa > Chordata > Aves > Passeriformes > Thamnophilidae > Sakesphorus > Sakesphorus luctuosus. The sequence continues at coordinate 98,607 of VWZD01008908.1, read as the reverse complement.
CTGCCACAGGGCTCTATTCATGGCTGTGCCTTGCTGGTCTTTATTCTTGTAACATGAGCAACTTTCCCAGAATCCCAGACTATTCTGAGTTGGAAGTGACCCACAAGGATCATCGAATCCAACTCTTAAGTCAATGGCCCACACGGGGGATTGAACCAATGACCTTGGCATTATTACAACCAAGTTTCAACCAACTGAGCTCATCTCAGAGTCTTCTACCTTCATTTTCAAGGACCTTTCAGTCTGGTACAACCTATTCACACACTTTCTAGCATGCTAGGACATGAGGATACTGCCTTCACAGGAAAATCGAATCTATTTTCCTGCTAAAACTTTCCTAAAACATTTTATATATTCAAGGCTTTTGGAACTGTGCTGATCTGGGTGCCTACCTTGGCAAACCAAACCAAGGACCTAAAAGGCCCTGAATTATCAGCTGTTGCCATAGCAAGGAATGCAGGAAAACATATCAATGCATCTCAAAAACTACATGCAATTGAATTCATCCATGTTACATCCCACTCCTATATGGGAGTGTCAAAACAGAGAAAATGCAAAGCCTGTGTTTCTTTAAAGACAGCAACAAAACATAATACACATTTCTCTTGCAAACTGGATTCCTCAGAGGAAAGAATTCCATCCCATCTGTCACACACACACTTTTTTTTAATTCATGTGCAAAATAATGCTTGTACACACAAAATAAAAAGGACCCTAAAGACAAATTACTCCCTCTGCTTCCTGGATAAACTATTACAAGTCAGTACACTACTGAGGTTATAAAGCTCTAAGTAAGGCTGGCATAAACATTGGTTGCAAGCAGTTACCTCCCCAAACTGATGAATAATTAGGTCATCTCAGCTTCTTTGAATTTAAAAAGTAATATTTGTCCAAAGCCTAAAAAATACATGATATACAATTATTTTTTACTGGGTTATACATTTCCAGATGTAACACACTCCAGGAAGTTATAAAGACACAATGACAGAGTTGCAAAAACACCAGGGTGGATCAAGATGACCCAACTGTAACTTCCTAAGTTTTAATTACAGTATAAACACTGGTGCATGGAGGTTTCTATAGTTTCAGAATGCAGATACAGGGGTTTTTGTTTGTTTGACTATATTTTAATTCTTCTGACACTCAATTCCCAACTTGATGAGACAATTCAAGCATTTGAGCCTCAACTATAATATCAAAGACATAAAATACCAGCACCCACACCTCAACCCTCTGTAAGCAAAGGTCTCCACCAGAAAGTTCACCAGAGGGAATTCTGAAAGGGGAACAAATAGCAAACAAACCTGGCCTGGGAATAGGAAGGATGGCTAAGCACTGGCCAGGGCATTTGCTGTCTCCTGAACAAGAACACAAACCTCCCTGAACAACAGAATTTATATGTTGTCTTGGATTGAGCTGGCAAAATACCAACTGCCCAATACAGAGTGTCAATCTCCCTCTCCCCCCCACCAGGAAAACGGAGGAAAGAAAAGATCTCCAAACAGGTTTAAACTTAAATTAACTATATATATTTATAAAGAAAAGAGAAAATTGAAAGAAAACTACAATATAACACACACTTACACAAGTTAGATATAACAACAATTTTCTACCTCCCACCGAAAACAGATTTCATTTCTCTAGTTTCACAAAGCACTCCAAAAGACACCCAGCAAAGAGCAGAAAGAAAGAATAACAACAAAATGTTTCTACTTCCCTGAACTCAAACAAAATGCAAAGTAGCAGCAGCTGCAGCAAGGCCCAGGACAGCAGCAGCACATCCTGCTCTACTGCAGCCATCATGCGAACTGAGAGAACACCTCCTGCTCCTGTATTTATATCTCAGGTTTGTGTCATCTGGTATGAAATATTTCTTTGGTTGTTCAAGTCAGGTGACATTTGTCTCACCTAATCTACGTCAGACTTTCAAATTGAGCTGGCAAAATACCCAAGCTAAACCTACCACCGTGTTCACTTGATCTCTTTTTTGTTACTCATATCAGTATGAAAGGCCTATCTCATCCCTCCAGGCAGGCAATCTCATCCCTCCAGGGAGCAAGTAATTGTACAGGTCTAAGCAAGCTGGTTGTGTTTTCCTAAGCTTCTACAGAGAAGTGGGTCTGTCCAGAGGCAGATTGATGACCTATTAAGGAAGGTGTTTAAAACACACTGCAGCATCTAAAGGGGACGCTGTGTCTTCTCCGGTTGTAGAGAAACTGCCCTTCCAGTGAAGAGGAGCTAAAAGCACTTCAGCAACTCACAAAGAGTTTTCAGGAAAAGCACAGCAGAGAATTATAAAGCAGCCAGGTACTTACTGGAGCAGTGAGCCCAGGTGTGCCCCAGAAACCTGAGGGAGCCACTTTTGCAGCGCTCAACTTGTTGCTCTGCTGGGAGCTGCAAGCAATGCATGTGCACTCCTCACACTGCTCTAAGCCTGGCAGATAAGCTGATGATAAAGAAATGAAAAATTAAGGAAGATCATAAAATACAGGTCTTCGGGTGAACACTCTGGTCCCCAAGTGCGGCTGAGAGACCATAACACATCTAAAGGGAGAGGAAATTCATCAGTCCAGGTGCTGGACTGCCTGTTGGTTCCCATCGTGGCTGATCACCACTGTCACTTTGCTGGCCACACCTTGCCTTCTGCCTGTACCAGTGGAGCAGAGATTGTCTTTCTCCTCAACAGGTTGAAGTCTCGCACTTGGGAAGTGTTACACATGGAAAGATATTATTACATGCAACGCAAACTCTTTAATTTGTATTAACAGACGTGTTAACATTATAGAAATAATTGTGAAATAGACAAAGTACTTCTCTGCAGGAGTTCAGACCATTTTACCCAGACAACCTTTCCTGTTTTAATGCACATAGTGGTTTTAAAACTAGCAAGTATCATCTAGTCCATACTGCCAAAACACAAATCCAATATTTATATCTGCACAGAAGTAAAATTACTGTACAGCAGATCTGAAAATCTTCATAGATTTTGAAAGATTATATTAGTTTTACCAACTCCAAAATTTTATCCCAAGATGTTCTGTGAGCAAGGGAGAAGAAATTCTCAGGAAATGGTTTCAAGCATGCATGCTCCATTACATAAAACCTGCAAGACTGCTGCAAAATGCACTTAAATAAAAGCAAAGCCATCATACAGCTGGAATAGAGAATTTCCTCCCTCCTTCAGCATGAAGATGCTTCAAAACACTTCTTTTTTCCTATTGGTTTTGGTGACATTTTTTGTTATCCCACGAGGCAGGATTCCTTTCAGAATAAATTACTGTTTCAGAATAAATACTGTTAAGATGCAATATTTAGTCTTATTGATCATTCTCCTTTGTAAATGTTTATACTCTGGTTCCCATCACATTTTAATTCAGATATTTTTGGCAACTGCTGAACAATTTGTTTGAAAAACCCTCAAACTCCTATTTGTACACTGCATTTCATCATACTGGTTTTATCCATCGAAAGTTAAGAAGAAAGTATTAAAAACCCTAAGGTATTTAACCTCTCTAACTGAGAACTAAACACAGTGATCTTTTTCTTTAGAAACCAGTCAACTCCCCATAGTGATCCCTTCACTCAAGTTTGTAAAAATTTTAATTATGTTGATACAGTTTGAAAGAAAAAGTGAGTAGGTGGTATGCTGCTTTTCCTGGGCACAGATCAATCCCTAGCACAGCACAGCACAGCACTGCAGGCACACAGAACTGGTTTCCTTCCTTGGACCTGCCCAGAGCCACAGGGTGAAACAGCCCCTCTGTCCCACCCGTTGGCAGGTCACTCAGTTGTCTCCTGGGGATTGGACACAGCACTGCTCTGAAGCAAAGATGATTACGGACCATAGGAAAATGCTCCCAACTGGTGTGATTTTGCAGCAAGCTATTACTTGCTTTACTGACACGCATTTGAGCAAACTTGCTGGAATTTCTCTGCTCACTGCCTTTCTCAGGTACCATGTCACCAGCCAGAAATGAGGAGGTGCTTGTTCAGGCAGGATACACATCTCAGCGACACACAGAGCTCGCTTGGTCACCTGCCTGTGACATGGGTCAGTCACAGCCTGAGAGCAGCAGGCAATTTTAACCAGGATTTAAAGGAAAAAACATCAACAACAAAACAAACAAAACAACAACAAGAAAAATCAAAAAGAGCAACAAAAAACAACAACGAAAAGAAGCAAAACCACAACCCAAGTGTGTTCTTGTCTAACAAAATCAGTAGAAGTTGGGTGAAATTATATTCTGTCACCATTCTCTACTTCTGGCCTATAAATCATTCTGTAAATGTTGCTGAGCAGAACCAAACTCCACAGCAGATCTGCTGCCTGAAGGGGCTGCATAGAACACCTTATGGTTTTGAGCTCCTAATGGTATGAAATGTGCTACATTAAAAATTATCATTGCTCTGATGAGCAATAATCATCCATTTACTGTAGGTGTAATTCTCTCTTTCTTTGATAGCTGAACCAAACGACCATTTGAACTGCCTCACTTCACCTGACTTACCTATTTCACTGAAATGCTCCTTTTGCTCTATTCTGATGTACTCTCTACACTTAGGGAATCAATGTGCCAGTAAATTCCTGGGCAACTACACCCTGTATATCCAGCAAGAATTGTAACCAGAAAAGTCAGATAAAAAAGAAGTTTCTACAGATAAATCATACCCTTAACTCACTGTAAATATTTTTAAATATTTTTAATGCAATGATAAATCAAAAAAACTGGTGGCAAAGCAAAACCACAATGTTAACATTTGATTTTTATAAGAATTCAGAATTCCATTGTTACTTAATATGTGGGTTTTGCAGACAGATAATTTAACTTTGTATATCTTGTTGCAGAAAACTATCATTAACAAGATATATTACCTACTTATGCTGGTCTATTCTACTTCAAAGCAGGATTGCAGCTATGCATTTCACACAGTCTGTGTACTGTGTGCAAAGGCTTCTGACAGAATCCCATGGCCATGAAGAACAGAATCTGGAGAGACAGTGTCATTCCATTTGACAAACTGACTGGTATCTCTGTCAGCATAATAGTCCCAGATCTGCAGCAGAAGAGAACAACACTGATTGCCAACATGAAAAGGGTCAAGATAAATTAAATATTTATGGCTCTTGGCTGTGCTGACAGATCCTAATGTGTTCTCAGCCAATTCCTTCCTTCTGAAAGCTTCCCACCAAACCTGCAGTCTCCAAGGCTCCGTGTTTATTTCCAGGCTGCTGTCAGCCCCACACATTGGTCAACACTCTGCCCTTCCCATCTCTCTAAGCCAGCACCATGCCTTCCATTCCTAGGGGAAAGGAAATTATCAGTCTCACTGAAAGCATAGTAACACAGCAATGGTTACCCAGAAAGAAAAAAAAAAAAGAGTGGCTTTTTATATATAAAGCCAGTTTTGTACATCTGCTCTTTTCTTTTTTCATCTTGTTGTCACAGAAAACATGACTCTGAGCCAACTTAGTGTATAAGATGAAAAGAGTAGGTCCTTTAATTTCAGGCCTGGGCCCCACAGGAATACATATTCACACGCGTGTCCCGAGAGTTGGTTCCATGGCTTTTATAAGAGTGTCCATCCAACCCCCTGCTCACACATCCCTCAGGTCTGCCCTGCTCCACCCCCTGGCACACCCCATCAGGAACTGAGTCTGGGGGAGCTTGGGACCCCTCCTTCATCATCTTTGGCTTCATCATATCTCGTAGAGTTCTTGGAGGCCTCCCAGTATTCTGAGCTTCAAGGTCACTCTGCCTTGTGTTTATGTCTCCTGGTGCAGGCCTTAAGATGTTTTTCAGCATTTCTACTTTGAAAAGAAGACTAAACTAACAGAATTTTGAGGCATCGATATGGGATGGGGTTGGTATGTATAAATACTAGTACATTAAAATGTACATTCACTATAATTACTTCTAAAATCTATGAAAATTAAAAAACTAAAAGATCAAAAAATTAAAAAACTGTAAGGCATCAATCTCAATGAAAATTTGTGAAAAACTTCAGTGTTCCAAAAAATCAGAGTTGGCTTTTACCCCCCATCCCAGATGATAAATTTAATTTCAAGTGAGAGTAACTTCTGGCTTAAGGCTGAATTTGCCCATTCCCAAAGATTGCAAGTTGTGTCATTACTCCCATACTTCATAGGTACAGATGAATGCAATAATTAGTGCAACATTCAAGCCATGCAAAGCCAGGAATATAATAAATGTCAGGGGAAAAAAATTGCTGTAGACTCTCTTATTTAACAAACCTGATTTTTGTCTTCTAGTTTATTGAAAGTTAGTTTAATAGTGCAAATGTCTTTGATTCATATCAAACCTCAAAATTAGCACCTGAGAATACAGCATGACTAAAGTACACATTAAATGGATTAAAAATATCTACCTAGCTTGAAAACACAGACATTAATGGGAACTTGACATCTGAGGCACTGTTACTAGCAAGCTCCCAAAAGGATTGAGATGAGACCCTTTACAAAGCAAAGCTTCTGCCAATGACAACTAAATAAAGAAAACTGAGCAGAGGGAACTGATACTACAAATACTTGCTGACTGATAAATGAGAAAGAGATGAGAGTGCTGACAAAGAAATCAGAGCCACTTGGGACACAAGACATATTTGAACAAAACATGTTTTAAATCAAAACACAAGAATGTCCATCTGGGAAAAAACCCTAGAAATTCTGAATAGAAAGGTTTATGAATCATCTAAGCCCGTCTTCCTACAGAGATCTAAGCCATCCAGACAGCTATTTGTGTAACTTCTTGAAAATCTCTAATGACTGAGATTGCACAGACCTGGCAAGTCAATCTAATCTTGAAACAAGTTTCCCTTCACATCTAGAATAAAACATTCTCAGCTGCAGTTTCAGATCACATTTACTTCTCAGCCAGCCCCCGGTGGGCTGGAACATGAGGCACATTTGTCCAAGAGCCACCTGCAACAACCTGCAAGCTTATCCTCCCTCTGTTGGCTCTTCATGAAAAGCCATTTGTTTGATTTTTCTTATCTGGTCCTGCTTTCAAGACTAAGGAAAGATATTCAGGAAAATACTAATGTAAACAGAAAGTAGGGCTCGTGGTAAAGTGCAATGTGAGCTCCAGGCAGTTCTGAGGCAAAGGCTTGATCTATTTGTTGAAAATCTTATAAAGGAGAGTCGATAAGTCTTCCTTTCTATATAATTTGAGTTGAATATACATTTGAGCATTTAAAATGAGGATACTGACATAAAGACTTCTGGAAATACCAAAATTGATCTGTTCCTTGGTCATCTGTTTCACTGTTAAAGATACTTGCCTTATTCCTAATTTGAATTAATCTGGTTTCCCTTTCCAGCAACTGTTTCTCAATTCGATCTTTCTGAGATAGATTTAACTACTCTTTAGTACACTGTGTTTCTCCACATGAAAACACTTTAGTCATCTTAATAACTGTTCTGCCAGTTGAAAGGCAACTGTGCAATGAGGATGTCGGCAATCCCTGTGGTTCCCTTTTTGCACCCATAGCCTTCAGGCTAACTCCTCACCACTTGTACAAACAGATGCAAGGCTCCTCAGCCTGTTCACATACTGCAAACTCCAAACTTCAATGTCAAAATTATGGTCCTTCCAACCAAGCAGGCCAAGAGTTCCACTGAAAGTCAACAGACTGTTGACCAGGTTCTCTCCACCTCCTCAGTGATACTTTAAATAATTCGCATAAGATGGTACATAAAAAGACTGACTTCAAGTTATCCACATTTTCCAACTGAAAATGCTTAATCAAAGTTTCCCCACCAATTCTTCCAGGAATGAAATTAATAACAATGCTATGTTTCATTCCCCAAGAAGAAGAAAGATTTTTCTTAAGAAAACAAAATGCAAGATTACTAGGTAACAGTTAATTTCCTAATTAACTGCACAATATCTTCACTATTTTCTTTTACATGACTGAAAATAAAGTCAGGATGAAGAAATTATTTTCTGCATTGATGGCATCTGGTACCAGCAATTTGCAGTTACTTTGACTGGTACAGCGTTTAAATTACTAACAACACATAAAAGTCTGAGTCAACAGCAGTATGTGGCAGCAAGGAACACACTTGGTCAAGATTATATTTCCATGGGACTAGATTAATTTAATTAAAATTAATATTTTTTTAGTAAATGGCTCCAACAGACATGCATCATAAATAATTTGTGTATAAATTACTCCCTGCTCCAGCTCTAGATGTAACGAGCTCCAAAAAGCCACTTACAACTATGTGAATATATGAATTCTCAACCATCATATATGAAAATGTAGATAAAATTTTGTTGAAATAATATACATATTTTGCCAATACCGTGTATGTGATTTTCCCTCCAAGGCTGGAGACTGGGCAGGAAGCAGCGTTTGCTGTAACAAATGTCAGTGGCCATTCTTGGCAAGAGATCCCTTCCTCAGATAAGCTTTAAGGAATATCATAAATCTACATTATCAGAAACAGCACCCAGATGAAATTATTTTGCTAAGAAAAACTCTTCACTTCCCAGGTCTGTTTATGCAGGCCAGGGGCTGTGGGATTCTGACACACCACTGTAGTGGCCTTTGCCCACCCTTGACTCCCTGCTTGTCCTGCTCCTCCTGCTCCCTGGTGTGGGAATGTCTTTCCCACAGTTCAGACACACAAAAAAACCCTCCCATAAGGAAATCCAATGCAAGAAGTCAGCTCACACCCCAGGCTTTTGCTCAAGGACTGTTTTAACCAATTAATCTCCTGCAGAAACACAACACTTTTGAGTGTCTTTCTCCAAATCCAGTTAAATTTGGCTAAGGGATGTTATAGGCTGAGGGCAGCAAAAAGGGTAAGCACACGCATTCACATGATGAGATGGTATGAGCCTTCAAAGAAGGAATTTCATGTCATTTGCGTGTTCTTTTCCTGCTGTCCATCTTCTTTACATTGTGTTTCAAACAAGAGAAACTCCTTTTCCTGAAGTTGCTTAGTTCAGATTTGTGAAGTGCCTTTGGTCTAAGCTTGCTTTAGAGATCTAAGTTAGCACTTAAAAGGCTTTGGTAGGTGAACAGACAATACCTCGTAACACCTTTTTCCTGCTATGATGCCAAATTTCTGTATTATCAATGCTGCAGACACTTCCACTTTAAAGAACTGTATTATACTTCAGCGCGCAGAGTCTCGTATGTACACCTGAAATACTTTCAGGATGATTTATACATAGCTTAGCAATATTCACTGGAAGGTGCTTCCTAATGTTTTGTGTCACAGTCATCTGGCATTCAGACTTAAACAGAAAAAAAAATTCATTCCACATATGAAATTGCTTGTTAGACTCCATTATCAGGCCTATTCTTTAGGGTAGCATGTAAATAGAATTAGGAAAAAACTCAGGAGAGAAAAACTTAAACAAATTAAAATTGAAACAGTTTACAAACACAGCATTCCCTGCACTATACTGTGCACCCACAGAAGCAGCACAGGCTCCCAGGAAAGACCATCCCAATCAACAACTCTGGAAGTTGTCTGTCTGTATTAACACCATGCAGCAGAAGGGAAAATTCAACCTTTGGACAGCCATGCAGCCTATCTGGAAGGAAAAAAAAACCAGGGGAAACATGATCAGAGACTATTTAGCATTTCCTGTGAACTCAAGTGCATGACATAATAGGGATTTTCAAGGTTTGAATTCAGGATTTTTATGTGGAAAATAAGAGTTATATGCTGTAAAGCTGGACAAATTCCTATGATCTCTCATTCAAACTGAGATTCATAATCACATACCTAGTGTTTTACTCTTATGTACAAAAATTCAAGAAGATAAATGCTCAGAGAGCATAATTTCTTCTTGTAGAAGGGATTTGGTGATTCACAGGAAGCCAAGCTTGAGATCAACATATAACAAAGACAACTTCTCCAGCATTTTTGTAGTCTAAGATCATTATTTTCAAACTCATTTGCACAACTGTTGTGATACCACACGTTATAGATTCAAAATCTTTCATGGAATTTTTTTTTCTCTCCCTTACCAACACCGTGGTTTGGGAGTTGGAGGCCAGGACAGATGACTTGTTGAAGCCCAACTCCTCACTACCCGTTCCCAGAGCCAGCCAACTGTCTGAAGGCTAAACAAAGGCATGGGCTGATAGCTTTGCATTCCAACACGATGGCTGGGGAGAGGACTGGGGCAAGGTGTCAGGGAAAGAGGTTTCCAGGTTTTTGCCACACTTCTCTCCTCTTGCTGCTTTGTGTGCCAGCAGCCGTTTGCTGGGCTGGTGGAAGCACTTGGAGGGAGCTCCCCTGGCCCAGCCTCTGACTCCCATGCCCTGTGCCGTTCTTCTGAGAGAACAGTTGCCACTTCTTGGATTTGCTGCAGCTCTTCGAGGGGCAGACACCATCTGCAGGGCAGTTGCTGTCCCCTCTACCCCGCAACACTTCTTCAGTCAAAGGACAGTGAGAGGGTCTTTGCACTGCCCACAGGGAAGGTTTCATCCTGACCCCATGGCTGCCATTCCCACGAGAGTTTTTGAAACCAGCACCTCTCCCTACCCATGTCTTTGCCTCTCCAGAGCCCGTGAGTGAGTCATTGCAGCCACTGCCTCCCGAGGCGTGGCATCACCTTCTGCTGTCTGTGAATAGAACTGCCCCAAGGGGCAGAGGTAGGACTGCATCTGTTTGACAGTTTTGGTTGTGGTGTTGCTGTTTGTGTGTATTCATATACAAAAAATCCACTGTGCAGGCTCAAAGGACACACCACGTGGGTAGAGCCCTTCCCAAATCTTCATTCACAAAGCCTAGCCATCATCATCATCATCATCTACATATCTATATTTGTAGTAAAGAACTGTTATCCTTTTTCTCCACGTTTTCTGATTAAAGTCTCTTAATTTCAAAGGTTCTGGTGGGTTTTGAGGAGATGTCTCCCCTTCCTAGTCCAGAAGGGTTCCTCACTTTCCTTGACAGACATCCTGGTTTTCTTTTAAAATGAGACACCACATTATTAAGAGTATTTTGCCAACAGAAAATAATGAGAGGAAACCATTAAATTTACGTGTCTAATTTAATGATGTCCCCTTCAAAGCTGTATAGAGCAATGGTTTCTCTCCCTTGCAAGCACCCAATGCCATGAACCATGAGGATTGCTAACTCTTAGCACTGTTTTTATCATCAGTAGAGCCTCACTGCTTTACAGTAAAAGGCAAGTTTTAACAAAAAGCAAAAAAGAATGACAGGACCTGCCTTTCCCCAGTGAATTAGCAGGACAGACAGCAGGAAAGCACTTTCTGAGAGGAAACATTTGATTCTCTGCACTAAACCCCCACATTACACAATTTGTTTCTCCTCCTTGGTTAGATAGAAAACATGGAAAAAATAAAATGGAGGAAATATTTTGTAACCCTCGCCCTCTCTGCTTACATCTGAGATTTTGATGAACACCTTGAATTTCTCTTCAGGCTTCAACTCCATGACTGCCTGATCACTTACCACACTTCTGGATTTCTGTACATGATAGATAGTAAATACCAATATTTTTTTGGAGGTCATTCCAAAATTTGTGAGTACTTGCACTATAAATTGAGATAACAATCTATTTAATATTTTAACATAAATCCAGCCTAACAAACTGAGCCAACTATACACCTATGGAAGGTGGAACACATTTATCATAGCACAGATTTACTCAACATTTTCAGCATGTGAGTCTCCTACTATCTACATGTTAACATGGGCTGTCCCGTGGTGTAATGGAGAGCACTCTGGACTCTGAATCCCAAGGACCTGAGTTCGAGTCTCAGTATGGACCCTCCCAGGCAGTTAAATGCCTCCCTGCCATCTGATCCCGTCAGATCTCAGATGCTCAGCAGGGTCAGCCCCGGTTAGTACCGGCTGCTGGAGATAGTCCCAAGGACTTCACTGTCACTGTCCAAGCTTGCTCGGCCGTGGCAAATGAACCTTAGGACTTAAACAGTGGGGCCAGTTCTGCGCACGCTGTGCCTCACCTAAAAAATCCACTGCACAGGCTCGAAGGGCACACCCACATGGGGAGAGCCCTTCCCAAATCTTTGTTCACGAAGTCTGGCCGTACACATACACATGTTAACATTAGCCCTCCCCTTTGCACTCATGTTCTCTGTCATGACCAGAGCAATTCAATAAGCTCCAATTCACACAAAAAGCACCTTATCACCAGGTCTCTAGTCTAATCAAGCCAAAAGCACCACTGGTGTCACAGAAACACATGCATCCTGGCAAGGAAACATTACCCCTGACAAGGCAAGTTCTCTCCAGGCTAAACCTGTCATAGAATTAACCTGCTCTCACTCACACACACTTAGTATTGGGACCTAGTATTGGGACAGTCCTTGATGAAGAGTTTTAAACTAAAAAATAAATCTACATTCAATGTAGATTAGATTAGAAATCTCATATCAGATTTAAAATAAACATTATAGGGTTTGTGGGTAAGAAGCACAGTGCTTATCCCAATAGCTGTGAAACACTGAGAGAATCGATGCTCCACTGTCATAACACTGATGTGCACCATTAACAATTTACATGTTTTCCAGGAAAACTACTTGGTGGATAGTTTTTGTATACTTTGCATTATCAACAAAAAGCCAAAGCAGAGCACAGCCCCAGGCACAGAAGACTCAGGCTGAATGTTACCAAAATGCTGAGGTGACCTAAAGCCCTGTGGCTGCTGCTGCTGCTTCTCGCCATTCCTGTCTCGCTCTGCCCCCACATAGTCACCCCCTTTGGTGTCAGCTCTGACACTCACCTCTCCAACACAGCAGAAAACAAAGTTGTTTCTGCTGGGCTTTCCCCCATTTCAACCAGGCTGGCCTGGCTGAGAGAGGGGCACAAAGGGGAGACAGAGGGGAACCAGTACTGCCAGTGGTGCTTCACTCAGCCTGCCCTTGGAAACCTCCACAACGAACCAAAGCCAAGTGTGAACTGACAGGTTACTGCTATGCACAAAACCCCACTGCTAAACTTGTGAAACTTAGAAAGTAAGAGCTTGTTAAATGAAAAAAATGACAACAATATCCCACACTTTATTTATGAGAGTTCTTACTTATAATAATTATACTGCCTCCAGTACCTGAATAACACATTCAGTAACATTTTCTTTAGAAGGGGGGAAAAAATAAAGCCACAAAACTTTCTACAGAAGTTACAAGACTACCTATTGAAAAGCAGTGGCCACATCAGAAATTCTAACAGCAACCTGTTCCTGTACAAAGATTTTTACATGTAAACAATTCATTCACCTTGTAAAAGCATCATTTTTCTTTTATAAATATGCACACAAATTATTTCTGTTCTTACATAACAGCCAGCTAAAGGCATTCCCATCACAGCCTGCCAAGATGGTTCACTTTTACAAAGATACAGAACAAAAGAGAACAATAGTACATAATTGCTTTACAAATGGCTTTAGAGAGTAATTATATCATTAGTCCTGAGTGGTTCCAGCTTCCAAGTGTTCTGCCATTAATCCTTTGAATACATTTTTTTTAGGAACTAAGTGGATATCACTAGAGAAAAAACTTTCCTAGTGGAGAGCACTCCACTGAAGAACTCCAGTTCCAATCAGCTTATCAAAAAGGAGAAATTTCCTACACCCATTTCCCTGGAGACAGCCAAATCAGGAATGCTGACAGCTGCTTCCATGCACCAGCTCCATAGTAACTCTGTCCCCAAAGCTTTACGCCTTGAATTTTATCTGCTCTGATGCAATCATTTGTAAGCAGAGGACCTTCCAACAGTCCTACCAAGCAAGACAGATCCGTCAAAAAAGGCCAGTAGGACACAGGGAGCAGAACTTCTTCACACCTCTGGGTGTCCTCAAGGGACATCTTCAACTCTCACATAGGCTGTATGGCCATATTTATGTGCCCAGTTGCCCCTTTTACTTCAACTTCCAAGGAAGGTCATGTACAACTGTGCTAGCACTCATCTGAGGTTATAACAGACTCTGCAGCTGCAGTGAACATCTGCTACCTGCTGGTGAGGTCCTGCATGCAGCAAACACATCCAACTGGCCAGAAAGAACAGATACGAAATCAGTCCAAGACCTGCTCCCTCTTAAAATCTTTACTTCTACAAGACTATTTTTTCCCAAATACTACTAACTATAAAGCAACACTTCAACAAGAAGTCTTTCAATTTCTCAGTAACTTTCTCATTTTTCTAAATAATATCTTTCCAGCTTGATTCTCTGAATGAAAGTCCAGTTTACCTTACTATAACAAATGTAGAGCTGTCAATGCTACTTTTGACTTGTAAGACACTCTTGTTTGCTTTGCTTTGCTTTCCTTCTATCCAATAAAGGCCCCAGCTAACATTTTCATAAAGGTTACTTTTTTATAACACACAAGCAGGACAGAAATAAACACTTTATTATTGAAGTGCTGTAGGTTCTATTACTGTGTACAATTACACAATTACAGTCATGCCAGTACTGAAAGTAAAAAGCCCAAGTTCCTTTGCAATTATTCAGTGCACAGGCAAGAATGGCTTCAGATTTCAGTACCATCTCTTGAAGCTGTCTTTGGCAGAGAAATCCCAGTTACCACCTTATTTCAACATAAGAACCATATTAATCATGTGCAGCTCACTATGACATATCAGCCAAATTTAATAATAAGCTAAATTTTATAATCCCCTGCTAAAATCTGTAAGCTATACACTGCTCAGGAATTATTTGCTTTAAAAGAAGACTAGAGGGCAAGCATCATTTGCATACAAATAATTTCTAGAGATAATACAGATATCCCAGGACCACAAAATAACCAAGGTTAGAAAGGACCTCTAGAAACTGTTAGGTCCCAGTCTCCTTGAGAAGAGTCTGCAGAACCCCATCCAGTGAGGTTTTGACTATCTCCAAGGACAAATCCTTGTCTCTGGGGCACTGGGGAGCTCGCCAGTGCTGCACAGACAGAATTGATCATCCCCCTCAACCTGCTGGCTACATTCTTTCCAGTGCATTGTCCTTTACTGGCTTTTGCTGAACTTCTGGTCCACAAGAACCCCTAATGACTTTTGTGCCCAGCTGTCTTCTTCCCATTAGTCCTCAGCCTACACTGGGGTGTTTCGTCCTAGTTGCAGGACTTTGTTCTTCACTGAACTTCATGAGGTTCCCATTGGCTCAGTGCCTCTCTGAATGACAATGGAACCACATGGTGGATCAATCATTCCTCCCAGCTTTGCACATTCTGCAAAGATGACAAGAGTGCACTCTGTCCCACCATTCATGTCATTAATGACAATGTTAAAACAGGATTGCCTCAGTATCAGCTGATCCTTCTTCCACCTCTTGTGTGCTTTTTATGTTTTTGTTTGGTCAGGAGCTTCATGTTCATCCATGCAGACCTCCTATCACTTGTGCTCAATACCCTGCTTACCCAGTTGGCCTACTCCTGAGCTTGGAGAAAATAATCCCTAAATATTAACCAAGCAGGTCTGCAAACAGGTGACAGTCTGTACTCCTGAAGTCCATAGTTGCAGTCCTACAATTTGCCTTGTTTCCTTATTGTCTTCCCTCAGGATCCTGAATTCACCATCTCAAGTTTGCTGTCTCCAAGATCACCTCCAAAATTTACATGCCCAACCAGTTCTTCCTTGTTTGTGAGTATGAGGAACAGGGCACCTCCCCTAGTCAGCTCCTTTATGATCTTGCTCAGGAATTTTTCAACAATGCACTTGAGAAACCCCCTGATTGCTTGTGTCTTGCTGGGATGCCCTTCCAGCAGATACCAGGGTAGTTAAAATTCCCATGAGGACCCAAGTCTTCTTCCAGTTGTCTGAAGACCACTGACCTATTTCTTCTTCTTAATCAGGCAGTCCATGGGAGACACCCACCACAGTACTGGTAATACTGGTTGACCTGGTAATCTTGACCAGCAACTCTCCAGTGGCCCATCCCTGTTGAGAGATTTGTTGCAGAAAGTGAATTTCTGAGCAATCCAAAGTGCTCTGACTATGGGAATCAAACTGCTCTGGCCATGGGAATTCAACTGCTCTGGCCATGAGAATTCTGCTGATATCCCAGCAAAAGTGGATTCTGCAGATATGGTAGTAAAAGCAAGGTCACACCTGCTATTTGTCCGTTAGGCCTTGGTTACTCCCTAACTAGCTCATCCTGGGGAGTACTCCCAGGCCTGGCTCTACTCCGGACACGAACCTCAAAACATCAGGATGAGATGATGTAAACACTGGACTTGTGAGATATTAAGCTTGTAACCAATTAGAAGTTCTAATGTGTGAGAATAAGACCTTTTTAGCCAATAAGATGTACCTGTAACCCTATATAACCTGTGTGCTGTGTAGAATAAAATGGCTTCACCTAAATCCTATGGGTTTGTGTGGTGAATTCCTATGTCTCCGCGAAACTTTGTTTACTTTACATCCCCTACCTGAAGGCAGAGCTCCGGGCATTCCTGCTGCTCTCCCACATAAAGGGCAGCCTTTCTTGCCACATCCCAGCCTGACCTTCCTGAAGGGCTTGAATCATCCACTGCAGCAGTCCAGTGGTGTGAATATCTTAGTACCTCTCTGTGAAGCAGTGAGGCTGCAGACATAATACCCACAAGTGAGAGCACCTCCCCCACCATGCTGTCCTCTCAACAATTCTTTATTTGTCTGTTAAAGGCTTTTTACAGCAATTAAATAAGACACCCGGGGTATACCTCCCCCAATCCCTTTGATCACAGGCCTCACATACGCTGCTTAATACAGCTCATACCCGGCAGGTATGAATAGTTACACTGTCACATTCAATCCTCCGAAGCCATTAATGCAGCACAACACCAGCGAGTGTCAGGGGTTCAGTAAGGTACAGGGGATGAAAAGGAGGAATGTGAAGGTGAAAGAAAGTATTTTGGAGACAGCTGAGCTGAAACATTGTTTGCACAATTCCAGACAGCAATCTGCAGAAATGCAGCTGAGGTGATCACTCAGGTTAGAGACGCAGCTGGGATATTATTTCAACTGATCGGACTGATTTGCAGACAAGAAATTGTTATCACACCATAATTAAAAAAAAAACACCTGACCAATCCGTGGAAAATATCTAGCACTGTGGTTGGTTCCCCCTCCCACTGACAAAACAAGCACAAAACGTTTTATCTCAGCTGTCCTATAAGAAAAGGAGTTATGGAGCCACCCTGAAGGGGAACATCCCTCAATGTTTAACCAAAGGGAATGGATCCATATGAAAGCTAAGAAATAACCTACCTGGTAAGTACAATTACTGACATTTACCTCTTACTGAGAGCTTTACATTTCTTAAATGTTTTACAAATGCTAATTAATTACTGAGGCAGGAAGAAAAATATATCACTGCATTATGTACAAAACCAGGGATGTACTAATTGTTGTGTGCGTACCACTATTCTCTGAGCTGTTCTATAGGATAGCCAGGGGGTAGGTATGGTTTGAGCTTGTTCCCTGCTGTAAGGACAGATAGCATTTTTGTACTGATTTTTGGATTTACTCCACTTCCTTCCAACATAAGTTGCCAAATAGAGATTATTTTGCAGTAGGAAGTGAGCTAAAAGTAAAACTTCTTTTTAGTGTAGTCTTGGACAAATAGAGAGTCTCAGAAAGCTACAGTCTAAATTTCCCAGAGTGTCAGATACCATAAAACCAAAAAATTTCACCAAGTTCCCAAAACAATGAGACAACACATGGCTCTTGCCACCTCAACAGTGGTTCCACAAATCATGAAAACAATTTGCACTGCCATAATTGCTACCACCTAAAGCAGAAACCTAAACTTAATTTTTTTTTAACTATCCAAACACCTTAAGATGAAGAAAGGCTGATTATACTGATTAGAAATACTAAAAGCAATACTACTAGTTTTCATCAAACTGNACTGAACTAACACCTCCCACTGCTGCCCCATATCTTAAGTTTGTGTCATCTGGTATGAAATATTTCCTTGGTTACCCAGTCAGGTGAGAGCTGTCTCCCCATCCACATAGATTCTCTGAGCCTGCCAATTTGAGGCCTAGCTAAAACCACTACACACTGTTGTGACTACAGAAAAAGGAAATTTACTTACCTACTCCCAAGACTTCCAAGTGAAAGTTTCATGAAAAACTGCTCATCTCAGACAAAAAAAACCCAACTCCCCCAAACCAAAAACATTCTAGAAGAAACAACCTAAAGCAGACAACTTTTATTTTTTCCCATTATTATTAAACATGTTTTGAATACTTAGGCATTCATAACTTCTTCAAGCACATCTGTCTTGGGATGAGCTGGCAAAATGCCAACTGCCCAATAAAGAGTGTCAGAGCCTCCCTCCCCCTGCCGAGGAAAGGGAGGGGAAAAAAAACCTCTGGAAACTCAAACTAGGTTTATGCTTAAACTAACCAGATACATATTTATACAGAAAAGAGCAAATTAAAAGAAAACTAAAATATAACACACACTTACACAAGTCAGAGATAACAAAAAATAACTTCCCACTCCCCATCGAACACAAATCCCACCATTCTAACAACAAATCACTCTGGAGTAGTCAATTCCCCAGAGACAGACCCAAGCAGAGAGAAAGACTAAGAACAAACATTTTACTTCCCTAAGATAACATGGTGGGGAGCTGGTGCTGGGCCTGGGCCTCCCATCCCTCCTGGGATGGCACAATTTTTCCTTCTGGGACTAAGGCAAAGACCAAAGGAGACAGAAGCTCCACTTCCCTCTTTTTTTATATTCCTTGACACTTCTTGATGATGTCAGATGACATGCAATACCTCTTTGGTTGCTTAAGTCAGGTGATGCCTGTCCCTTCTAACTGTGTCACATCCTTTGGGCCTGCTAAGGCCTAGCTGAAACTAAAGCCAAAACCTCTTATCACTTTTCAAAGCTTTCTTTTTCATCTTTGCATAGATCAGCTCAACCTACCTCTTATAAGGAGTCCCATTGCCTTAGGCAGCTGATATTAAATCTCAGAATCATTTTCCTGAGCTAAGTCTGTTATGACTGTTACAGCCCCAATAAGGCACATGACATAACCAAGACAAAAAATGTGAAGGCTGTTGCAGAACTCAGTCTTCCAGGTCCCCACAGAGCTCATCTAAATCCAGGCAGCATTTCAATGAGTTTCTATAATGGAATTAAACTGTTATACTGAAAATAGCAAAAGGAGTTTCCACACAGACCTCCTCATCACAGACTTCTTAACAAGGTGGAACCTTCGAACCCAAAATGCAATTAGTGTTTTGCTTGTTATCAGTGTCTGAACTCCACCATGATGGATACTTTATAAATACACAGAACTAGGGACATTCACTATCCCTCTTCCATCTAGTCTTTATCTTTGCCCTTGAGAATACTTTAAAAAAATCTGTTTCCAAGCTTAAAATCAGGAAGGGTTTACTTTTGTAACTGTCATTTTACTACAGATGCTGAATTTGATAATCCAATTAAAAATTCAATACTTTCTGCTTGGTCTCATTAGCTTTCATCCTGTCTGACAATCTGAAGCAAATTAAACCCTAAACTGTCATTTAAAGACAGAAAGAGAATTGGTTTAATTTAAGGAAGTCACTTTAGAGGAAGACAGTTGTGTCTGACTCACACTTCCAAAGGACTTCATGTTCTAAGCATTCCAGTGCCTTATTTTGTATAAGGTTGTCTAAATCTGAGTTCTAATTTTACCCTTTTGATTATTTGGTAAGAGAAAGTTTTGACAAAACTGACAAGCAATGACTACATCTGCTCCATTTAACCTAAGGAGGTAAAGGCAGACTCATTATGTCTTTATGGTATTAGGAACTCTTAGTTTAATTCCCTGACTCACCAGGTCCTTCAGAAAGCTAAAGAAGTCATACAGATCTGTTCTCAAAAATACTTAATGCTTAACTCAAATAGGAAGCCTTTCACATTTTGAGATGTTTAAATAAAGATGCAAAAAGAAATAGGGAGAGAGGTTTTTTTCAGCTTCTAAAGAGATTTCTACATCTTTTAGACTATCTTACTTTCCAGGTGTTGCTCTATATTCTCTGTTTGCCAACAACTGGAGGATATGAGCATCTCTCATTCCAGATGCATTTGTGAGGACAAAGTACAGAACAACCAGATATTAGAGTGATGAGGAACAGAAGGGTCCAAGACCTCTTAAAAATGAGGTGGTGCATCTCCAGCAAAATGGTCTGTTTCATATGAGCAGGCACAAAATGCCCTGAAATATCTTTCTTGATCTCAAATAGACGACTATTAAAATACTGGTGCTTGTATGTCTCTGAGTTTCCTGCGAGTGCATACACAGCTGCACTCAGCTCAACTCTCATGAAATAGCACCCAGCCTGCTGCCATCACAGCCTTTACTTCCTCTGGGAAACTGCCCATTCATGGCTTTTAATAAATGAATGTCAGAAAAGCCCAAATCACTCCCTGTCCCTCAGTCCTCAGCTGTGCTCAAGTTCACAGTGACACAGCTGAAGAAGGGCAGTGCTTGAAGCACCAGGACACCAATCTCCCACCCAGCTCCCCTGACAGGTACAGGTCAGCAGTGTCAAAAGATGATGAGATCACTAGAAAGCAGAGTGCTACAGCTTCCAGTACTGACAGAGTAAATAAGATCATCAGTGAGCAAAAGAAATATTGAATGAGGACAGGGACAGTCTCCATTTCTGTATAGCATTGCTCACCCAGCCCTGCAAGGCTCCAGATCACTGGCTGCAGCATCTGCCGGGGCACAGTCAAGGAACAGACCACTCATATCTGCCTCTTTTTTATACTCTTGCCCTAAGCATCTGCTGTCTGACCTGTCCACAGACAGGGAACTACATGTTCTAAACAGGATCCAAGAAGACTGTTCAGTTTTTCCATAGGCTTTCAAGCAAAAAGATTAAGGGCAAATTAGGAAACCTGAGCCTAATACTTTTGTTCTGCCTCATACAAAATTCTTTACCCATGATCCAACAATAGAAAATCGCACTTCAAGCTGTATCACAAAGGAAACTCTTGTAAAATCTCTTTCAATATCTTGTCAAAATCAGCATGCTCTGTGACTAGACGACTGTCAGGGTGATCTATAGCCCCCAAGCAGCACTGTAATATAAGCTAAATTGCCTGAGTCACAAGCAATGATAGAGTCATTCTACAGGAAATTGGAAATCAATTCTTGTCATCACTGTATATAACTCCTTTATCAGAGATCCAGTTCACCAGTGTAATGCAAGGGAAAGAAGCTGGGAACTGACAATCATGACAAGGTGAACAGTCACACACACACATTTAACTGGGTAAGTTCTGTTTCTGGAATAGCACTCTGTGTTGGGCACATGACAGATATGAGCAGCTGACCTGGTAAAGTATCAAAGGTTAATGGTGGTCACACACTGTAGATGTGCTGCATCCTGTTCCACAGGAAGGATGTACATACCCAGAGTTTGGGCCTGAAAATTGAGGCCACAGCCCATAGTCTTCTTTGTGCAATGAGTCCCAGCAAAGCAGAGGGACAACCTTCTGCTAAATCTCACACTGGAATTCTTTCAGAGTGGTATTGGGAGATTCCTTCATAATCATGATCCAGGTGTTATAGAAACCAGAGCACCAATATCAGCACTGGCAAGCTTATTCACAAGCTTGGCTAACTGCAATGCTTGTAGTCAGGACTCAATTGTTGGAATCAAGTGGTTAAATCAGCTGTTGTTACTAATATGTTTTCAAACTAAGGGAGGAACCAATAGCTTGATTCTAAAAGCTAAGAGGAAATAAAGCCGACATGATATTACTCTTAGAGCCTAAAATCACCCTTCTGGCAACAATGTGTGGTAATTTCGGCTTTAGTTTCAGTATAGGTCCCATTTAGGCCTTAGTTTTTAGCAGGCCTCAAAGGATGTGACATAGATTAGACGGGACAAACACTACCTGACTTAAGCAACCAGAGAGGTATTCCATATCATCTGACATCATAAAGAAGTGTCAAGGGGTATAATAAGAGAGGGAGGAGAAGTTTCTGACTCTTTCGGTCCCTGCTGCCCTGACTGCTGAGATTAGGCTGTCCGCGCTGTTGTTCTCTAAGGAGGTGAGCATTTTCTTGTTAATTTCTTTCTCTCTTGCTGGGAGGTTTCTCGGGAAGAGTTTTTTGGGAGGTTTTCTGGGGTTTGGGTGGTTGGAATTTGGGTTATTAACAGGGCAACTCTGAGGTGTTATTTCTTTCCAATGTGTGTTTTATCATATTCCGCACTGAATTTTCTTTTCTGGGTAAATATAAAAACCTCACCATTTCAAAGCTTCATTTCTGGTGTTTTTTTCACTCACTCCTTTTCCCTGGGAGGGGACCCTTTGACTCTGTACTAGGCAGTTGGCATTTTGCCAGCTCAAACCATAACACAATGTTTTTCTGCATAGATGTTCAGCTATGCCTCATTTTACCTGGACTCAAAAGACAAATTCATTAAAATGAAGTACAAAATTTGTTTCAAAACAAAGGTAATTTAAGAAAATTCTTTGTGAAACAAACCAAAACATTTTCTATTTCCATTTCCTCCACAAAAGCCAACTCATTGAGTTTCCACACACCTAGAATAAAGCCATAGCCATTTCTATACACAAACTCACTTTCAACTACTTGACATTGAAAGTCACAGATGCAGGAATATGATGGGTTCATGCAGTGTCCAGAACAGCATGTTTTTAATCTTAATGCAGAAGTTCTAACCTAAAATAAGGACTCCTTCCAAAATACAAAAGCCCAGAATGGTTCATGTTGGAAGGGAGCTTAAAGATTATCTTGTTCCACTCCCCTGCAGTGTCCTAGTTACAGCAGCTGGGACCAGTTTATCACTGTAACCAAAACTGTGCATTTTACACACTCTGTGTCATTTCTGATGGACTGCTAATTATGGATTGTTTGCAGCAGCTGCCCAGGGCACACCTGACACCTCAGGGTGTTGAAGAACCCTGTGAAACAGGGGAGTGTTTCTTTGTCTTAACACCAATGACTCAGGTGTGGTAACTCCGCTGGGGGAGACATCAGCACCTTCACACCCAGCCTGAGAGGTCATCTCTGCTAATGGGCCTTTAGGCACGGGCATAATAGGCAGCTGCAACAACCTAGACTATCAAAGATTCCAAAAATACCCCATGATTCACAGAGTTAAATCACCCATTGTGAAACTCTCCACCCTGGAGGAGGCACTGGGCATTCCCACCTGAACCTAAGCATAGATAATCTTGGGGTTTGGGGACTTCTGGCACCACTTGTGGGATCCTGAGGGGGACCAGAATCTCAACAGGACTGTGACCGCCACCCTGGACAAGACTGCCATCATTACTTTGACAGAACTCTGACCATCACCACCAGGTCTCTTTTCCTTTTACTTTGCACTCAAGGGGACCACATGGCACTCAGACAGGGGCTGATGTTCTGTTTGTGCCCCCAGGTGCTGGGTTATACAATTGTTTTGTGGGTTGAAATCTGGGGGCTTTCTGTATTGTATTTTTTGTAATCTTTTTAGTAAATTCTAACTCTGACTTGTAATCTCACTTGAGTTGGGTTCATTTCTCCCACTAGTTTACCTTTAAACCAGCATAGGCAGGGACACCTTCCACTAGCCCAGGTTGCTCCAAGCCCTGTCCAACCCCGCCTTGGACACTTCCAGGGATGGGGCAGCCACAGCTTCTCTGGACAGCCTGTCTAGGGCCTGCTCACCCTCACAGGGACGTTTTTTGCTAATATCCACTCTAAACCTACTCACTGTTGGCTTGAAGACATTCCCACTTGTCCTGTCACTCCAGGCCCTTGCAAGTAGTCTCTCTCCATCTTTTTTATTGGCTGCATTCAGG
This sequence comes from Sakesphorus luctuosus, assembly GCA_013396695.1. NCBI lineage: Eukaryota > Metazoa > Chordata > Aves > Passeriformes > Thamnophilidae > Sakesphorus > Sakesphorus luctuosus. The sequence continues at coordinate 74,819 of VWZD01008908.1, read as the reverse complement.
TACTCCAAGTCTGCACTTAGGCTGTCCCAAAGCCTTCTCTTCTTCAGGTTGAACAATTCAGCCTTTCCTCACAGGAGAGGTTCTCCAGCCTTCTCTTCTACTTAATAATCTCCTCTGGAGTTGCTGCAACAGGTCAATGGCCTTCCCATGCTGGGGACCCCAGAGCTGGATCAAAAGTTTACTACGAAGTGTTCTGCTTAAGTGTCACAAAGTTTGCTTTCCTACTCTCTGGCCTGTTTGAGAGAAAGTGGTTTCTTTGCATAACAAAAATTTGTTATTAGACTAACATTGAGGATTCCTCTTCATGAAAGCTAAAGAACAGAGTCCATCAAGCAAACAAGCCAACCCCACCAGCAAATGGCCCCACAGGCCACAGTAACCTGCAAAGCCTGGAAAACACACTGCAAAGGGGCGAAGGGGCAGTGCCCTCTCAGGCAGAGCCCTGAGAGTTCTGCTGCAACAATACCTGGCATTAATCAGGCAAGTGGAGAGAAAATGGGCTATCAGAAAACAACTGAGAAGCTAAATGCCATCATCTTGGGTTAATTAGCTGAATTTAGTTTTGTTTTGGTTTGAATACTTTGGCAAAACTCCAAGTATAAACCAAAGGAAAAAGCTCCCTCCCCACCCCGCCGAGAAAAGGGAGAAAAAAATCCTGGACAGTTAAACTAGTTATATATTTACACACAAAAAGGAAAACTAAAAGTAGACTACAATATAACACATACATACACAAGTTAGCTATAACAACAATCCTCTACCTCCCACCAAAAACAGATCCCATCACTCCAGGTCCATAAAACACCCCAAAAGACACCCAGTAAGGAAAAGAAAGAGAATAACAATAAAATGTTTACTTCCCTGAACTAAAACAAAATGTGAAGTAGTAACAGGGCAGCAGCAAGTCTCACCTCATATACTGTATGTATACTTGAGGTGACATCAGAACATGGTATGGAATACCATTGGCCAGTAGAGTCAGCTGACTCAGCTCCAGTCAGTTGTTAATCCCAGGTCTACTCTGAAAACTAAAGTCTAAATTTAGGCCTAGCTAAACCCATAACAGTTTGCATCAGCCACTGATTTCTTTATCCTAAGTATGATACTGTTCATACTCCTGTAACCATGCCTGGACAAAGAACTCATCCATAATCAAGTTCTGAAGCATATGAATACTTTTCAGCTCTTCTGCTCAACTATACAGAAATATGGTCATTCTATATTTATTTTTTACTTTTTGAACAGCAAATAGCTGGGAAATGAATGCACATTTTGTGGTGGAATAATTGTAAAATTTAAATAATTTGTGATGACAATACACCTCTTCTTTTTCCTTAAAAGCAAGTTGAAATCCACAATATTCCAGAACGATGACCGTTTCCACTGACAAAGTCTTACTTGGTTTTAATTACACTATCTTCCCTTAATGATGTGCCATTATTCATAAAATATTACAAAATTAATATAAACTATTACAAAATTAGTATAAACTATTACAAAATTAATCTAGTAGATAGAAATTTAGTCAGATGTTTGTTTGTTTAACATCATTACCCAATTTTGAGTCCATGAAAAAAAGGAAACAGGCTTTTAATTAATGCATGCAAAATAAGAAGGGCATGAAAGCATAACATTTAATTTGCAGAGTGGAGTTACACAATGTGTATTCCTTGGTGGCCAAGCCAGCATGAGAAGTTTCTGCTCCACTGTTACCTCTCTCTTCTTGCCCTCATTAAAACACTGCAGTTTCTGCTCTTTCCCTCAGTTGTGCCAATATAACTACATTCTGTGGTAAATGTTCATCACTGCAATCAACTGGAATATCATTCACTATCCCTGCAACAGTGTCAGTGTTCTTCAAACTGCTTCCAGTACAGCCCCATAAACACCACAACTGAAAGCAGCAAATGCTGCCCTGAGAAGTGACTTGAACTGTATAAAACACAACACAAGGATTAGTGACCCTAATGTACCACAGCACTCGTAGTATCCTGGTTCATTATGGGATGGCACATGGGCCAAAGAAATCAATGCAATATAATCAGCTTGTTCTTAACCAGCACTGCATGAGTCACAGGCTTCCAGAAGTTCCCACCTGAGCACACTAGCTTTGAAAGGGCCAAGGCGCACCTGTGCCCATTACCAGGGTGACACTCTCCGGTTAGGAAATGTGGGCTGTCTGATGGCTCACACCTTTTCTTCTGACAGTCTGAGTCAGTCTGGAAATCCCAACAAAGATTTCAATGTGCAGCATTCATGCCACTGAGAAAGAGTGGTCAGCTCAAACGAGAGATTTTGCACCAGCAGATTTCATTCTTTCATTTTTGATCTTTTGGTAATTTTAGGCCTCAATTTAGCAGGCTCAGAGAATCTAAGTAGATTAGGAGAGACAGGTGTCATCTGACTTAAGCAACCAAAGAAATATGTCATACCAGATGATGCAAAACTGAGATATAAATACAGTAGAGTAGGAGGACATGCTGCCGCTGTCCTGTTGCGCTGGGCCTTGCTGCAGCTGCTGCTACATAGCATTTTGTTTTAATTTGGGGAAGTAAACATTTTATTGCTATTCTTTCTTTCTGTTCCTTACTAGGTGTCTTTTGGAGTGGTCTATGGATTCTAGAATGATGAAACCTGTTTTCAGTAAGAAGCAGAAAATTGTTGTTATATCCAGCTTGTGTAAGTGTGTGTTATATTGTAGTTTTCTTTTAATTTTCTGTTTTCTGTATAAATATATATAATTAGTTTAAGTTTAAATCTGTTTTGAGTTTCCAGGGTTTTTTTCCTTTCTGCATTTTTCTCAGAGAGAGGGGAAGGGAAGCTAACACTCTGTATTGAGCAGTTGGCATTTTGCCAGCTCAACCCAAGACAGACCTGCATGCTTATACACACAGAAAAACTATCCTTAGATACCCAAAAGCACCAACGTCAATGAATAAGTAGGTGGTGATTGTGAGAGACTGAAATGTTAGTGGTTAATGGCTCATGCATCTGGCCATTTGCAGAGGCAGCAGGTGCATTTCTGGGGCTGGGTTTGCAAACCCCAAGGGGAAGGGGAAGAGTTTTGGGGTGTGTGGTGGCAAAAACTCTGATCCACATAAGATAGAGGGGGTGAGCACTCACCGCTGGAGGGTCTAGGTTTTGAGCCAGACAAGGGAGAAGGCTGATGAGAAGCAGACCCTGTGGAGGCAGGATAGTGCTTTTTATCACCAATTGTCATCCCTTACACAACTGGCTGGTGTTGTAAAACTCACCCCCTCCCTGCAACAGGGAAGGTCAGATTCACATGGGACATTCACATGCACACACAGGCCTGAGGGTATTCATCCTCCGAGAGGGCTCAAATTCCAAGTGAGAGGCAGCTGTCATGTCTTAGAAGGGACCATAAACCATCAAAGACACAAGAAGAGCCCCCAGTCTCATTTCTGAGGACTGCACATGATCCAAAAATGATGTAGCAGATCCACAGTGTTGCAAAAGACAGTACTGAGTGTTCTCACATATACCTGGACATATATTAACCCATTGAACTCTACTGTGGGCCTTCCCAACCTCCAACGGATCAAGACCGTAACCATCACTTCAACCAAACATCTGAATTGAAGCAATCAAGTCTTGTTGCTGGATCCACAGATGGTGATA
>VWZD01008908.1:46927-70404 GCA_013396695.1 Sakesphorus luctuosus | reverse complement strand
GTAGATTAGGAGAGACAGGTGTCATCTGACTTAAGCAACCAAAGAAATATGTCATACCAGATGATGCAAAACTGAGATATAAATACAGTAGAGTAGGAGGACATGCTGCCGCTGTCCTGTTGCGCTGGGCCTTGCTGCAGCTGCTGCTACATAGCATTTTGTTTTAATTTGGGGAAGTAAACATTTTATTGCTATTCTTTCTTTCTGTTCCTTACTAGGTGTCTTTTGGAGTGGTCTATGGATTCTAGAATGATGAAACCTGTTTTCAGTAAGAAGCAGAAAATTGTTGTTATATCCAGCTTGTGTAAGTGTGTGTTATATTGTAGTTTTCTTTTAATTTTCTGTTTTCTGTATAAATATATATAATTAGTTTAAGTTTAAATCTGTTTTGAGTTTCCAGGGTTTTTTTCCTTTCTGCATTTTTCTCAGAGAGAGGGGAAGGGAAGCTAACACTCTGTATTGAGCAGTTGGCATTTTGCCAGCTCAACCCAAGACAGACCTACATGCTTATACACACAGAAAAACTATCCTTAGATACCCAAAAGCACCAACGTCAATGAATAAGTAGGTGGTGATTGTGAGAGACTGAAATGTTAGTGGTTAATGGCTCATGCATCTGGCCATTTGCAGAGGCAGCAGGGGCATTTCTGGGGCCNCAGCAGGTGCATTTCTGGGGCTGGGTTTGCAAACCCCAAGGGGAAGGGGGAGAGTTTTGGGGTGTGCGATGGCGAAACCTCTGATCCACATAAGATAGAGGGGGGGAGCACTCACCACTGGAGGGTCTGGGTTTTGAGCCAGACAAGGGAGAAGGCTGATAAGAAGCAGACCCTGTGGAGGCAGGATAGTGCTTTTTATCACCAATTGTCATCCCTTACACAACTGGCTGGTGTTGTAAAACTCACCCCCTCCCTGCAACAGGGAAGGTCAGATTCACATGGGACATTCACATGCACACACAGGCCTGAGGGTATTCATCCTCCGAGAGGGCTCAAATTCCAAGTGAGAGGCAGCTGTCATGTCTTAGAAGGGACCATAAACCATCAAAGACACAAGAAGAGCCCCCAGTCTCATTTCTGAGGACTGCACATGATCCAAAAATGATGTAGCAGATCCACAGTGTTGCAAAAGACAGTACTGAGTGTTCTCACATATACCTGGACATATATTAACCCATTGAACTCTACTGTGGGCCTTCCCAACCTCCAACGGATCAAGACCGTAACCATCACTTCAACCAAACATCTGAATTGCAGCAATCAAGTCTTGTTGCTGGATCCACAGATGGTGATATCTTTCTACTCTTATCCTTCCTTTCTCTTTTTTTATTTTTCCTTATATCTTTTCTTAAGTAATATTTTTATGCTTTCAGATTGCTATATTTTATATAATATATATAATGGCCAATCTTCGCAAACGAAGATTTGGGAAGGGCTCTCCCCATGTGGGGGTGCCCTCCGAGCCTGCGCAGTGGATTTTTTAGGTGAGGCACAGCGTGCACAGAACTGACCCCACTGTTTAAGTCCTAAGGTTCATTTGCCACGGCCGAGCAAGCTTGGACAGTGACAGTGAAGTCCTTGGGACTATCTACAGCACCCAGTACTAACTGGGGCTGACCCTGCTGAGCATCTGAGATCTGACGAGATCGGATGGCAGGGAGGCATTTAACTGCCGGGGAGGGTCCGTACTGAGACTCGAACTCGCGACCTTGGGATTCAGAGACCCGAATGCTCTCCATTACACCACAGGACCGTCCCTATATGATAGATAATAGTAACAAAACAGCTATATACCTGCATTCCATTGCAACCAAGTTNTCTAACCCAGTGCCCTGGGGTACAAACCCAAAGGGGTTTGTTAGCCCTTGTGTGAGACCTGTGTGGTTCCCCCAAGTCCAAAGCAAAAAGAAGTGAAAAAAACCTGTTGGTACAGGTGATGGCTGTGGTCTGGTCTGGAGTGGTGGTCTCCTCCTGTCAAGGTCCTGCTGCTCCTCTGGGTCCGACAAAAGGGTTCCCCAGGTCTTCTTACCCACCCCCTTTTGTACCTTCAGGGAGCATCCAGTCCCTCCCCTGGGGCGGGGACTCACACAATGGGTGATTAACTCTGTGAGTCATGGGCTATTTTTGGACTGTTGATGGCCCATTAGCACCTACGCCCCCTCAGGCTGGGAGTGGAGGTGCTAACGACTCCCTGGGAAGCTGCTGCAAATGGGCCATTGACCTTGGGAATGAATAGATGGGGGTAGAATACATAGCTTTGGCCACCCCCACACAGTGACAACTGGTCCCACTTGCTGAACTAGGACACCTGGTCTTCAGGGGCGTGTCGTAACAGTGACAAACTCAAATGGATTCTGGAAAAGCTGAAGAGATCTATAGAGAATGGAAACTTCAATGCCAACAGTATCTGCCAGGCAGCAGTTGCAGAGCTTTAACTGTCTTACAACAAGTAAAAGGCATAACTGTATTGCCTGCTAGGTTGTATGATTCGCACAGACAGAAGGTACAGAGTGATCCAAAAAGCCTAACAGTGTTATAAACAGGTCAAGCAAGAGGGGTTATTGTTTATGAAAAACTAATTGAAAAAGAATCCCATGGTTCTAATTATCTTCATTATTGCATCTCACCCCTCCCTTCTCTCTCCAAACCAAAGTTTACTTTACAGCATCAGTTAAGGAAACCACGAGTGAACTATATCAAACAAAAGTTTTGCAAGTCATGAATCTTCTCTATAACTGCCATCATAACTATGGGGAAATACTTTATAGCTGCAATAATCCCCTTTAAAGAGATTACCAAAGTGAAAAGTCATGATTGAAACGGTCCCAGCTTTGTTTCAGTCCTTAATTTAGACACTTTGTTAACTACTAGTTATTGCTGAAGCACAGTGAATTTTGCTTGGTAAGTAATTTTAAAGACTTTCTCCATATCTTAAAAGGTCTGAAAGAGAGGTTAGAAAAACCAATAAACTTAAAAGTATAGAAAGCTACAGACACAAAGGAACCTTTTATCAATGCACAGCATTGCAGTGAGACACATCCCAACATGAAAAAGTAATTTGCATGTTTACTGATGCATTGTGGATATTTGTTCAAAGCCTTTGGTATAAGCTGTTAGTTATGCAGCACTGATTCATTTAAGTTCTCAAAGTTTTAATTAGTTCTGAGAAAATGTTTTATGTAGAAGTCACAAGTCGTTGTGAAGCAATGAATTCTCAGCCTTCTTTCTGGGATTCAAAGCCTCATTGGAAAAGTCCTCTATATTAGACTTGGGCCAAGAACACTCCAAAAAAGCTACAGCACCTCCCTGGCTGTCATGTAGCACTCTGCATTTTTTAGAACCCAAAGTACTTTAGAAAGACAACACATTTATCCACATTTTGCACATTAACTCAAGCTACAGATAAATAAAGTCATTTCTTTTGAACCAATAGCCATGGTAACAAGGGAGAAAAGCTAAAAACACCCAACAGCAAAGGTTCTCTGACTGTCAGAGCAACATCCCACAGCAGTGAGGAGGCCAGCAAGATGAGCAGGGGGTCATGCAGGGCCTCTCTTCAAACCTGTGCCCAGATTTCCATCAGCATGGATCACTGCCAGGCAGGAGCAGAGCAACTCACATTCCCCCACATGTCAGGACTGGCAGCCCAGGGTGGCTGGTTCGGGCCTCCTGCTCACAACACTGCGCTGGTTCTGTGCCCTGGCCTGGGGAATAGCCCAGGCACCCCCAGCCTTTTGGAAGTGGACAATTTTCTCTGCAATTCTGCAGTACAGAATCATGGCTTTACCTGCGTTTTCTTTGCCATCTCGCTGCCTTCATTCCAGTGAAGATCAATGGATGATGCTGAAAGCTGACTTTGGCATGTTTGGTTTGATGAGAACACGTGTTTTTGCTGCATTCTTCACCATGTTAATTCTTATTCCCATATTTTACTAAATTAAGTAACTGAAGTGCATTCTTGTGGCAATTCAAAAGGTGACTTCTCTGAAAATTGCAATTACCAGATGAATTAAGCAGAACAAACCACTCTAAAACCTTTAAAAGCCCGATAAGTGCATTTTTATACATATGCTCTTATAATCATCTACAAGATTTCTGACTTTTGAGTAACATCTAATTCTTATTTCTCCATTCACTTTTGTGTTTCCAGTTTTCAATTCCAGATCCTGTTTAGGACCAGAGCAACAGAAGGGAGAAAAATATCTCATGTCTTATTGTCTGTAGCCTAGCAAGAGGGAAACACAGGACCACCTAGCAAAAAAATTGCAGTTCTTCAAGAATTCAATTTCTGCATCAAAATAACTGTAAATTCTCTAAATCTGAATAACTAAGCATCCTCATATTCAGATGCTTATTGAAGCTGAAGTAAATCTCTGTGTTCTGCCATCACTATTAGAGGTGTCTATTCTAATGATTCATACATTTTCATAGCTTGATACATAATGATGCTAGAAAGCTCTGAATAGAGTCAGAAAAATTGAATTAAAGGTTTCTATAATAAGTGTCTTTAAAGCCTAATTTGTTTGAAAATGTGCATCATGTGTGTCACAGTAGCAATCATTTCTAAAGAATTTGCAAGTAACTGCATCACTATATATACCTGTGACTTCAGTACACAGGGCAAAGGTAGAACTCCTCTTTCACCCTCTCTTTTCCCACCCCAGTGCATTGTTCCTTCAGTTTTTCTCGGATCTGTCCCCAGCATGTCTGATCACCTGCTACTATCAGCTGACAGATGTATGCACTCTCAGTTCCATCCTATCTCTCTGTTGTCAATAAGCCAAACAACCAAAATAGTGTGAATCCTAAATCAAAGTGAAAGAAAGCAAAGGAACAGTAGAATTCACCCAGTGTAAAGAAAACCAGAGGAAACTGCCTGTGATGCTTCTTTGTTACCATAGCACACCCAAAATTATCACACAGCTGCACTGTAATTGAGGAAAACCTACCTAAAGGAAAACTCTTTTGTACAAAGCCTGAACTCACACCACTGGTAACGGGCACGCTCTTGGCAGCAAGGTGACCCACTGAGCTGACAGAACAAGCAACTAAGCATTCAAACATCAATCCTTTGGCACCCTTTCCCCCAGCAAAGAAAACCCACTTGGACAAGACCACCCGATGGCACATCAGCTGATGTCACAGTGCTACTATGTCTCAAATAAGAGGAAAAAACCTCATTCTGCAATGATTAAACTACAACCTTCTTAAAATACCTTGAGTACTACTTGAGTCTTTACAGTCAGCTTTGGTAGAGATACTTTAAACAAGCACTAAGTGCTCACAGATTAAGCCCCAAAGACAGTTAAAGGAATTCGGTAGGGGTTCAAAAGGTTTAGCTGGGAAATTTACAACTGAGATACCCAAGTCCAGGAAGACTGCAATATCCTTAATTACCTACATCCCTCTATCATTGCTCTGTGCTTAAGAATCACACCCATAAAAAAAGAATATGGTGAAAAAGCCACATGTGTAACTGAGCTTCTCCTGCCTATTATCTATCAAGTAAACCATTTAGGACTTCATTCTGCTTATGTGGCTTTCACTTTACTCTGCTAAAAGCAGTGTGATGGCAATTACTGAGTACCATTCCTGGACTCACTATCTGCTGAAGGAAACGGTATCTACTATAATATAATGATCTATGATGGTAGTTAAACCACTCATGTTTATCAACCCGGAGCACAGGTCAGTTGTTGAAGTTTGGCTGAGGAGTTGCTAAGCTACTGTAACTGAGGATCTTAGGAATAGATACTAAGAGGTCCAACTGAACAAAGTCCAGGAGGTTGGTGTTCGTAATTGCTTTGGATGCTTTTGATTATTAAGCCTCAGTAGGAAATGCAATGCTGTGATACTCCAAAGAAAAGGTACCATGTATTTTTTTAATTCTTTTACATCTGTTTGACAGCATGTGCTGCATCTCATGGCCAAACCGTGGCCAACTCCTGACGGTTATTTACCTCTGTGGTACTCAATATGTAACTTGAGGTTTGCAGAGTCTTAAAGGAAGAGCAACAAGTAGTTTACAGGACACTTTCCCTCTCCGTATATTGGAGCTGATTGTATGTGTACAGCACAGTGGCATAGAGCACTCAAAAGGTTGAGATTATCCCCAATTCCCCCTAGGAACAGATGCTGCAGCGCCAGTCCTTTTCTGCTATGGGTCTCAGTGGAGCTGGAAGCCGTTCTCTTTCCTTACCCCTGCAGGTTTGGCCAGGAGTCCCAAGTGACGGTGCAGTGCGGGGCCGACAACGCTGGATCTCACTCCACGGAAAGCGCAGGAACAGCCCCGTCAGAGAAGTGATTTCCTGGCACGGGAGAAGTACCGTGGAGCCAGAGCACCATCACCTGGGGAAAGCCCGCACTGCCCCTCCACGCCCACCGATCCCGGCGAGCACAAACATCTTATCCCTTCCTCAGCAGCACAGGGCTCTACATTAGAACACAGTTCGTGTAATTATGTAACAAGGAAAAAGTAATTTTCTGAGTATTTTTTTACCATTTTACCACTATTTTTCCTGTCTTTCTAGAAGCAGGTCTATTAATTCTTTCTCTTCCCTATATTTCATAGGAAGGGATTTTCAAAAGCACTAGGTCTTCAAGTGAGTTCTGGAAAAAATCTCAAATCCAGAAAAATACAAATAAATACCTAACCAACCTTGCTACTACAGTGAGAAAGATAAGCATAGATCCAACTAAGACTCAAATTCAGTGTTTTTACAACCTAAAAAGTCTATTGAAAAGGAAGACTGATGGCTGCCTTATTGTACATTCCCTGTACTATTATTCAAGGATACCTCTTAACTGTTAAATTAGAGAGACATTCCTGCCCAGTGAAGGTTTGTCTTTGCCCCCGTTGCAATCAAGTAGGATGTGATGACTCCATCTACGAGCTCATTCTCTGAGGCACCCTACAAACCTGCCATGTGAGAACAGCAGAACAGAGCTCTTCCCAAAGAGGAGAGCACTGAAAGCAGACATTGCTGGCTAGAAGCTGGGCAATAAATGATAAAACCCCTGCAATCCTGTTGCCCTGAATGACACAAAACAGCACTCTGATTACAACTTCTACTGCTTGATCTGCCACCCCTACTCTTCAGCACTCCCTCTCCTCTTTCCCATGCAAGTACATGTTGTGGACATCCATATCAAGGGACAGAGAACCAGCTAGGAATTCCTCATCCTGCACTAACAGGAACTACTACAACCCACGCTCCTGAGCTCAGCTTTAGCACAACATGCACACACACCGTGTTTGTTCATTGTACTCTTTGCTGGCGTTGAAGAGCTCACCCTGAGCAGCAGCTCAGTGCATCATGCACAGCTCCCACAGTTACTGGTAATCAGTCACTCCCCTTGACATTTTAGACATTTACAAATCCACCTGGATGCCTCCATTCCCTAAATACAGCACGTGAACTAAATTAAGTGTTTTCTGCACTCATGACTTCTGTTACTGCCCACCACCACCCCAAAAAAAGTTTGTTAAACACTGGAGTTTTATGAGCTACTTCTGGGAAGAGGGAGATACACAGAGACAACATGGGGGAAAGTAATTCTTATACACAAGACAGGTTAAAAGCAGTTTAACCCTTCAGTTGCCCTGCAGGCCATAAGCAACTGAAAGCTGCTTGCAACACAACAAACCCAAACCAGGGCTTTTGGTATCTGTCTGGGGCAGATTTGAAATATCCAATCATCCTAATTCATGTCTGCTTCTAAAGGCCTGACGAAGACATGAAACTGTTCGAACTTCCTCTGCTTGACTTACTTCACATGCTCCCAGCTCGCTGCAAAGCAGGGGTTCAGCACAGGGTAGTGCATCGCTGCAGAGCTCAGCCCAGGCACCAGCTTGGTTAGTCTTAATCACAGAGCACTCAAACTGATGAGAAGGGACTGCATAGTTTTGAGTGGCTAATGAAGTCATAGTGGAGCATTTACCAAGTGATTTTTAAAGTAAACATCATTAATTTCTTTGCAAAATGTAGCACTTAAATGACACCTTCAGGAGTGGCTCAGCTACCTGGTCCCTGGGGAGCAGAGAGGTGCCACACACAGTAACCTTGTCAGTCACTGCAGGCACTGCCCTCTCTGTGTCCGTTCAGCTGTTACCTCCATGTCGTTTAAGGACCATTAGGATGAAGCAAAGCAAAGACTACAGGATTCCCATCTCTGTCTTGGATAAGTGCTCTAACAAGCCAGGCTTCTGAACAGGGTGTGAAAAAAGATAAGGCACAAGTATCCCCAAAATTCCAGACAGAAGGATTGTAGGAGCATTTATTTCCAAAGTCAAGAACAGGAGACTTAACATTAACCTTATTAAGGGCATTTCAAACACCAACCTGGGGAAGGACATGCCCCCTGTTCTTCTCAGGGCTTTTATCATCCCTAGCTCCCACTCTGTGGAGACCTTCAAGCATGTCTGCAAGGACTTATCTTTTTCTCATACCAGGGAGAGTTATTCCGGAATGCAGGAAGACAAAACATCTAAAATTGTCTCTGGGAAAGATGCCTCTCCAGGCAGGAAAGTCCTCCTAAGAGAAATAAGCCCTGATCTCCTTGTAGTAAATCTTCTAGAAGGGTCTTCTACCTTTACACAGGGATGCACCTCTCTCACATTCAGAAGACTCATACTGTGAACCTTCCTTGAAAGTTTTAACGAAGCTGCGGTAGTTTTAGCTAGGCCTCAAATTAGCAGGCTCAGAGAATCTGCGTACATTAGGAGAGACAGGTATCACCTGACTAAGTAACCAAAGAAATATTTCATACCAGATGATGCAAACCTGAGATATAAATATAGGAGTGGGAGATGTTCACTCGGTTCCATCATGGCCGAAGTAGAGGCAAGACATGCAGCTCCTGCCCTGCTGTCTGGGCCCTGCTGCTGCTGCTACTTGTATTTTGTTCGAGTTTCAGGGAAGTAAAATCATTTTTTGTTATACTTTCTGTTTCTTGCTGGGTGTCTTTTGGGATGCTTATAGATCTACAGTGATGGAATCTGTTTTTGGTGAGAGGTAGAAAATTGTTGCTATATCTAACTTATGTAAGTATGTGTTATATTGTAGTTTTCTCTTAGTTTTCTCTTTTCTGTATAAATATATATAGTCAGTTTAAACATAAACCTAGTTTGAGAGGGGTTTTTTTCCCTTTCCTCCTTTTTCTCGGTGGGGTGAGGAAAGCTCTGACTTTATGTTGGGCAGCTGGCATTTTGCCAGCTCAACCTAAGACAGAAGCAAATACATTTCAAAAAAATATTTTCCTCATTTTGAAAAGCCAGCATTTTTTAATATAAAAAAAGTCACCAAAAAGTTCACAGCCAGCTGTAATTATTATCCTAAGTTATTGTCCTATTTCTCTGGGCACCTTGGGGGAAAGTAATTTCATTGTGTTTCACAAACATGTTAAAACAAACTTGCTCTACCCTTTCCTTGGCTTGGCTGCTCAGCTTTTGTGCAGCCCCTCAGTCAGCAGCAGCTCATCTCTCCCATGGCAAAGGAAGACCTGGCCTGATTTGCTGACTGTGGGAGGTAACACACACTCCTCTGTCTTGGAAAACTGGGCTGGTCTCTGCAATTGGAAACAATTTGCTGTTTCCCAGACAGAGTAAGTCTTTACAGTCATTAAGAATCTCACCCCCTTTTCCCAAAGGAAAAGGATTATAGAACTGTTTTTCCCTAAACCACCACGTGCTTCAGAGTCTCTTTTGAACTCTTGCACAAGCAGGCCACAAAACAGCCAACTTTTCAATATGGATTTCCGTTATTTCTTCGTAGTCTCACCTGAAATTATGTCAAACTGGTCTCAACTGAATTATGTCAAATGCTCATAAATGGGGCTGATGGCAATAATTAACAGCCACATGGAAATCACACCCTAACCCAGACTAAGGTTACAAAAGAGAAATTGCTGTAGACCAGTAGGTTAAAAACTAGAAGTTGCAAAATAACAAAGTCAGTTAAACCCATTGAGAGCAAACCCACCTAGGGAGGCCATCTAAAGAAGTGACAAAACAGCTGCAGGAGAGGGTATTTCAATAGACCAACAGCCTGTAGTATCTCCAAATTTGTTACTGCTGTTCTGGCCAAAACACAGTCAGTGAGTAGGCACAGTTAGCAATGCAACTAGGAGCATGCATGTAAGATGACTCTGCTGGCACTGCACATCTCATTGTTTTAGGTCACAGTTGACATGACTCGACTGATGCAGATTAAAGGCAGCTGCAAGACTCAAATGGACAAGATGGACAAAGTGCTGGGGAAAAGAAACAGAAGAATGGAATTCAGCAGTCAAGTGTTACTCATGAAAGGCTTTTTAGTGAACATTTCAACATGCATCTTTGGTTATTTGAGGAAAACCAGAATGTACATTTAAGATTTAAATAAAAAAACATGAAAATTGAAGTTGTGAAATAAGCCACTTATCTGCACTAATGGCCATGAAGAGAGTCTATACCAACCACTTGTATTAATAGCCACAGTCTTAATACTTTGACAATAAGTGAAGGAGCACTGAGAACTTTTAGAGTTGTAATGCTTATCCTAGACAGATTTTAGAGTCTGCAGGCATTTATCTCAACTCTCTAAAGGAAGTACAACTGTCTTTTGCTATATCAAAAACTGAAAAGCTGCCAGCAATACTTAGGCATACTACAGAAAACATTCTGCATGACTTCCATCTGGTATTCATCAATCTAAGTGAATGTAAGGATGGCATATGTAGTGTTCTCCCACAGCCTAGAGAAAGTAATCATCTTGCCCTCCTTGATGCAAGCATCACATATTTTTTCATGAAACAATATTTTTATTTAGTAGTTTTTAACACTCCCTACATACTTGTATCTAGAAGGCCTTCTGGGCACTACTCCTGGAAGTACTAAACCACTGGATGGTATTATGTCCAGTTTTTCCAAAGCAGAAGTCTGTTTACAAAGGAAAACAAAGAGGCTACAGAGAAAGAACCAGGTGGTTTGCATGACTGAAAGACATGAGGCTGTGCCTCTGTCCACAGAGTAAAAGTTATCCTCTACCTGGACAAAAAACCAAAATTCAAATACATTTTTTTCTTCATTCAAATAAAACATTGAATTTGCTGTAAGTCTTTAAACCATATGGAAAAACTATTTTTTTCCAAGATTATGGCAATTAAATCCCAAGGAAATTCTAATTTCCCTTTGTTAACCAATGTTTTCTATCATTCCTGATAGTGCAGACCTTCTGGCCAGCTTTGTCACAGAGGAAAATAGTTATGTCCATGTGATGTTAACTGCAGAGATGTGTGTATTTGCCTAAACATGGACTGAAGGTTTAACGAATTAACACAGTTGCATTTCTAAATGTAGAGCTATCTGAAGTCTTAAGAAAAAAAAACAACAAACAAACAAGAAAAAACACCAAAACACTCCCTCACACAAACACAGAAAAAACCCTCACAAAATCCCACAAGTGTTCAAATTCCTGGCTGATAAACCACTGCTACAGAGAGAGTGTGAAGCAAAGCCCAGTGAACTCCAGGCAAGACTCTCTTCCACTGAAATGGACAGAGATCAGGTTCCAGCTCAGGGTATGAACACAGAGCACATGTGTAGCAGAGCTTACTCTGCCAAGAAGGCACAAGCTTGGTGTTTGGGGGTTGCTTTTTCTCATTTCTTGTTGATTTTGAAACTATTGCTATTAAATAAATTAAACAAGAAACCACAGACAATGTTAGGGGAATAGACTAAAGAATTAATTTAAAAACCAAAACCAGCAAAAAATTTCTCAGTATTTTGGATTTTTCTGAGTACAGCCTTTTTTTTTTCCCTCTCATGATTATTTTTTTCATCCAATGTCCCATTTGTGGTCTCTGCATTCCATGGTATTAAACTCCTGGAAAATGGATGAGAAACATACAAACCCAAAGAGCAAGTTGGCAGCAAAATTGTACCAACTACAGGGAAATATAGTAAAGCTTTCAACATCAGCAGCCAAGAAAAATCCACTAAGGATTATTTCTAGAGCTTTACATTTCACAGGAAAAAATTTTCTCCAGTATGGCCAGAAAACACGGTGTGGAGGAAAATCCGTTGTGGAAAAACCTGATCCACGTAGACTTTTCTGGCCTTTCCTGCTTTCTCAGAGGTAGCAGTGTATTTATCAATGGAGCATATGTTTCAGATATTTAAACACAAATATTTTTTTGAGAAATAAGGACTCTGCTGAGAAACTAGTGTTGTAGTTCTGGCCTGGTAGGCCTTAGTTTTAGTAGGCCTCAGTTTAGTAGGCCCTGATAGTGTCACGTAGATTAGAAGGGACAGGTGTCACCTGACTTAAGAAACCAAAGAGATATTTCACACCGGCTGACGTCAACACAAATACAAAAGCAAGTGTAGGGAGATGCTTGTCTGAATTCTCATCACGGCTGCAGTACCAAAAGGACCTGCTGTCACTGTGCTGGTAGCGATGGGCCTTACAGCTGCTTCACATCTGTTTTGGTTTGGGAAAATAAACATTTTTTCTTGGTGATTTTTTCTCTTTGTCTAGGTGTTCTCTCAGGAAGCTGGTTTCTGGGTTAGCCGAGGTTGTAGATTCTGCTGTTTCGATGGGGAAAATATTCTCTCTCTTACCTTTGTGGATGTGTTTGTTATGAGTTTAGCTGGTGCAAGCCTAAGTTTATGCTTTAGATTTCAGAGCAGGCTTGAGACTATCAGCTGACTGGAGCTGGGCTGGGCCAGCTGACAGCTGAGCACTGCTAGCCAATGTTATTCCATACCATATTCCAACATCATCTCAAAATATAAAAGCCGGTGTGAGAGTAGCTTAGTGCAGTTCCATCATGGCCGAAGTAGAGGCAAAGCACACAGTTCCTGTCTGGCTGAAGTGGGCCTTGGCTGCTGCCCACTGCTAGTTCACCTTATTTGAGTTCAGGGAAGTAAAACATTTTATTGTTATTCTCTCTCTTTTGCCTTGCTGGGTGTCTTTTCTGGTGCCTTGTTAGATCTAGAGTGACAGAATCTGTTTTCATTGAAAGGTAGAAAATTGTTGTTATATCTAACCTGTCTAAGTATGTGTTATATTATAGTTTTCTTTTAATTTTCTCTTTTCTGTATAAATATATATAATTAAGTTTAAACCTGTTTTGAGTTTCCAGTTTTTCTCCTTTCTCCCTTTTCTCAGTGGGACGGGGAGGGAGACCGACACTGCGTTGGGCAGTTGGCATTTTGCCAGCTCAACCCAAGACAGTGTTATATTGTGTTTTGCTTTTAATTTTCCCTCTTCCCTGTAAATATATAAACCAGTTCTGTTTTAACTTCAAGTTTGGGGGGTTTTCTCCCTTTTCTCAGCAGGGGGAGGGAGCTTTGCTGTGTGATTGAATACTTGGCATTTTTCCAAGGTTTCTAACCAAAAGACTAGACGGGCAAGATAGAGATTAATTTATCTAAAAGTAAGCTTGCAGAACATGAGGAAATGTCGTACAGCAGACACCTGAGCTAGTTCATTCTGTGTCCTGTTAGGAGTTCTTCATTCCCCATGTCACTCCTGTAGTCCTTTCCCCCCAGTTCCAATGTGAATTAACCTTTTCAGAAACCCAGCTCATAATTTTCCAACTACATTTTAGTTAAGATCCTACTAACAAAATAGAGAATAGGTATTATCGTGACTGATCTTTGTTCTAAATAATGCAGGGGGAAAATGTTAAACTATCAGAATCCTTTCAGTCAAAAATACAATTGTTTAGCAGAAAGTTCTCATGTTAGAAAAGTTGCAGTCACCTCATTGCCCCATTTGGAGAGAACGAACCTGCTATTGGCAGATGAAGCCACAAGGCCTCCCAGGAAGGAAAAGCAGAGAAATTTACCTTCAGGCTCCCACACTTCTGTCAGAGTCTAAGGACATGAGAGAATCATTAAGTTCTTATCCCTTACAGCATGACACAGCCTCAGCAGTGCCTTCCTGCAACAGGAGCACCACTTCTGTTTCAGTGTGACTGCTTTAGAAATGAAGTAACCCACTCTGCAGTGACAGATCCCCCTTGTCTAGAGGGATGTCATTCTAAGGGTTAAGGACTTTGGTGGTAAAATTCCATACCAAATTTATAGTTTGAATACAAGTTTCAGATTCCATATCACTGAAGACACAGGTCAGTTATAAAATGGAGACAGCAAAAGCCATTTTAGGAGTAGAACTGTGGCCATATTAATTCCCAGCACCTGCTTTTTTGTTTTGTGCTGGTGTTTGTTATTTTTTAAAATAGAAAAATCTTCAACCATGAGAATCATCTTTGAGAAGCAGTTATCACACTGCTGGTCCAGCTCAAAGCAACACCTCTGTGGGAAGAACACAACCACCTGCAGAGGTGGGTTGTGCTGCTCTTGTACCCCCACTCACCAGAATCCAGATGATGCATTCTTTGCTCACCTTCTCTCTCAGATCCTCAAAAAGTCTTCTTACACATCCTCCTTTTCTGCATTCCTAAAGACTCACTTGCATATGAACTTGAGAGAAGGGGTTGAAAAATGATTTTCATACAAAGGTGGGACTCTTGTACATAGATATCTTCCACAACCAATGACTCCCTTATAACTCTGAGAGGGAATCTATGCTGCATATCTTTATTTTTACCATATTAATGCTTTGGAACAGAAGAAAACCAGCATTGATATCAGTTATAACTGTCCATTCTTCTGTTTATAGCAGGACAGATTTCAGTAAAATGACTAGAAACAGGATCAATGTTTTATGGCAGTATCATATTAGTGATTCAGAGACTAATCACATCTTATTCAAGCCATGAGCATGAGAAAGACAAAAACTTAAAAATGGAAGATGTGTCCTCAACCTGCGTATTTCAGCAATCTATTTAACATGTACTTTATTTTTATATTGTAGCACTGTATACGTTCAGTTGTGTAGTCTCTCGAAGCAATTAAGTCATAATAACTTGACACTTTGCCATGACTCTCTCCTCTTTTGCCACCTACATTTTACATCAAGCAAATAATATGAAAGTGAGTAAAAATCTGTGAAGGTCCTTTTAACCTTGACAGTCTGTCACGTTGTGAAAATCAGAGCAGATCAAGAATTGCTCTTATTTTTCCAGTCTTGCCTCTCATTCAAACACATAGATTTAAACATTTACATGCCTATTCATAATTTATTGGAGCATTTGCAGCTCATGACATAAATACAGGTCTAGCCTGCAGGAAAAACAATGACTAATAGTTGAAAGAAAGCATTCCAATTAGTCAGTAGGAAGTACACCCATGCTCATTGCTTGGTCCTCAGGTGCCAGTAAACTCCAACAGGGAAGTCTGACATCAAATTTCTCATCCAGAAAAGTATATCACTTTCAAATAGCAATAGCAGTAAGTTCAGAGCCCAAATTTCTCTCCTGGTACATACCAGTAGGAAGACTTATCTTTCCAGAAGTTCCCAAAGATTTGAGTCCCTCAAGGAGGGTGGTGTGGGAAAGCTGCTCCAAGTTGTGTTCCTACTACTGGGATATGTGTGATGGGTTTGACCTATGGCTTCCTCAGTAACTAGGTGTAACTAGGGAAGTGGATATTTGTCATGGGTTTGGCTGATGGGCCTAAGTTTGGGCCTGGGAATTCAGATTTGGGCCTGAAATTGTCAGCTGCCTTCAGCTGGGCTGGGCTAGCTAGCAGCTGACTTCTTCTAGCCAATGATGTTATATTTCATACCATCTTACATCATCTCAATAGGAGTAAAATCCAGTGTGTGGGAGTGGCTTAGCTCAGTTTCACTTCGGCCAAGGTACAGAGCAGACACCGTGCTGTCCCAGGAGGGATGGACAGGCCCAAGCCCACAGCATCGGCTCACCATCATGTTATCTTAGGGAAGTAAAATGTTTGTTCTTAGTTCTTCTCTTTGCTTAAGTTTGTCTTTGGGGAATCGACTTTTTTTTAGAATGATTTGTAGTCAGAATGGTAAAATCTGTGCTTATTGGGGAGTGGGAAGTTATATATAACTTGTGTGTGCTATATTGTAGTTTTCTCTTAATTTTCTCTTTTCTGTATAAATACATGTAGTTAGTTTCAGAAGAAACTTGGCTTTAGAGGGTTTTTTTTTTCCCTCTCCCTCTTCTTTCTCCCTTTGGCTGGCTGGGGGGAGGAGGACTCTTTTTCTCTGTACTTGGGCAGTTGGCGTTTTGCCAGCTCAACCCAAGACAATATTATATGAGTATTCCACACGTGTTTTCCACATAGCAGAGGAGGAGGGGAGATAGGAAGGAGTTTAGTTTTCCTTCTTCCAGCGAGGCAGGAGGAGCAGGAGGAGCCTGGACGGTCCCTTGTTTCTGTTGGTTTTCCTAGCTCGGGACGTGGCAAGAGTGTATCATTGCCTGTTCTCCTGCTTTCTTAAAGTTTTTAGTTGTATTTGTCTGTTTTGTTTGTTTTGGTTTGGTTTTGTTCCTCCTCATTCCTTGTTCCCTCTTCCCTTTTCCCTTTTTCCCTGGGGTGGGGCCTCACATAGTGTGTACAAATTGCATATGTGGTTGCAAATGTTAGAAAATATAATTTCTGTTTTAATTCAGTTCCGTTTCTTTTGAGTTCTTTTCTTTTCAGTTTTTTTCCCCTTTGCTGGGAAGACTCTGGGAGGAGGGAGGAGGCAGTCCAGGGTTGGTAAAAAAAAAAGCTAGGCCAAACCTGAGCATTTCTGCTTCACAGGACCTGTGTCAGACTGTATTTTCTGTTCCCAATATCAGTGTTAAGCTTAGAACAAGTGGAGCCAGGAGACACAGAGTAAAATTGTTGTGTGAGATGAGGATCCCACTCTGCCCACGTTTGCAACTCAACAGGACACTATTAGGAGACCATTTCTCTCAGCTATTTCCCCTGTCACAGCAGGGTAGCCTTGCCAAATACCATTCAAAATTTCCTTAGTTGCCATCTTTGGCATCCCTGTCACAGAGTGTTGATCCTGAGATTCGTGGGCTAGAAAACACAAGTATCTCCTCATTCAATCAGGAAGCATTGCATGTCTCCATATTTGGCTTACTGAAAAGCCTTTTGTTTCATGACTGCGTTCACCTCCTTCCAAAACATTGTGTATCTGCAGACTAAGTCTAGACTTCAGAGAAAAATAAAATCCTAAACTTGCTTAAGCTCTGTAGACTTGAAGCAACATAAAGCATTCACAGAGTTCCAGAAGGGCTTGGGGTGGGAAGGACCATAAAGATGATCTACCTCCACCCCATGGGAAGGCACACCCTCCACTAGACCAGGCTGGTCCAAGAACTGGCCTTGAACACTTTCAACTTGTATTTCAAGGAGCATTGAGCAATAAAAAAATTCAAAGACAAACCAAAGTGGATGTAGATTTACCTGAGGGCAAAGGGAGCCATGAGGTCTTTCCTTTCCACTTCCTCCCCCTTATTATATAAGCTTGCACAGAGCTGCCTTAGCATGTGCTACGTCTCTTGCCAGAGCCATGGTCAGAGGCTGTGTGATGCTGCTGCTCAGAGGAATATCAGGCCTGCTCCAGGTTCCAGCCGCATATGGTCACAAGTACCAACTTGCTTTGAAAAGGCATAGGGACCCTGAAAACAGCACGTGTGGAAGCAGTTCCTCATAGTAAAACATCTTTCTATTGTATTGAATGAGTTTGACATTAAGAGTTATCAGTGTATTTCAGTAGTCCAGATGACATTTTTCTAGGATTTTAGTACAGGATTTTTTTTACACTCTTCTAGAAGATCAGGAATTTATGGAATGTGACATATGGCCTGGCCAATTTTTAAGTGAAGTCCCTTCTTTCAAGATAAGTGGCTAGGAACAAGGGAACAACAGAAAGATTTGACAAATATCAACAGCCATCTCCATTCAAATGAAAAAAAAATGTTGTCTTCCTGAATACATTAGGCTGAATCTGCATGTTAATGAAAATTTATAAATAGAATTAGGCATTAACTGACATTAGATTTTTTTTTTAATGGGGAGGAGATGAGGGATGTTGCTATTAAGGGAGTTAAATTCTAACATCTGTTTTTAATTCTACCAGCTTATTTGTCTGTTTATACCTACAGGCTTTCAAGGCATCATTCAACACTGCTAATTAAAGCTGACAAGTTTTGTTCACTGTGATGCTTTCTTGTATCCCTGCAAGCCACTTACTCATGTTAGTGCTGTCACTGCAGGTGTCACTGCTGCTTGATGGAGAGATGACAAGGGGCTGAGTGCCCCCAAAGGAATGAGAAGAGGTTCACCTTGTCCCCTGTCAGACAGAGGAGGGAAGAAATGATGGATGACAGTGACCATTGCTCTGGCCATAAGCCTTTGTCTCTTCTCCAGGCTGGGTCAGAATCCTCCAGTTTTCTCCCATGCCTAACCTAAAACACAAATTCGTGGCAATATTCTCTGGTATGTTGCTAAAATGCCACAGAAGCAGGGCTGCCATTTAACAATACATTATAGACATTCTCAAACACACATTCTGTTTTTTCTTAGCCATAAGAACCCCATCTGCAGCAATGCCCTCAGGAAATTTCCTATTTCTGCTCCAGTCAGAACAACCCAGCAGTGATTCAGGAGAGTGGCAGTGCACAATGGAAGTAGATCATGCCTAGGAAAACATCTACAAAAGGGGCTGACTTGGCTCAGGTAAAATGATGCACCTGATGCAAGGACAAAGGACAACAAGTTTATTCATTGCTTCATATTCTGGACTTCAGACTTCGTAGATCCAAACCTATATGTTATTAGCTACTCAGTTACATTTTTTTTCTTTAAACCAAACAAATAATCCCCATGCCACCCAGAGAAGATTAGTGGAAGGTCAAGTAAGCAGGCCAGGAGCAGCTCATTATAAAATCCTGGCCTCTGAACTCTTTGCATCACGCACATGTTTCATTGGCCCACACACACCATCACCAGGAGCAGGTTCCTCAGGGACTGCTGGCTCCACATCATCTGCACAGGCTGGAGACGTGCCTAGAGGAGAGAATCCAGAGAGAGAACAAGTCAAACAGTAGCTATGCACATTGTGACTTATCCACTTTGTGTCACACGGAGATTTTTCTTATTTTTCCCCATACAGGAATTTCGCAACCGGAACAACCAGAATAGACTTTATTCTATTTTTTTCCATTTTGGAACGACCAACGTGCTTTTCAATTGTGTTTCTAAAGTTGTTGTAGTGTGAAAGAAGGTTTTTGTTACCCAGGCATACAGTGCTCAGTACCTGGGGACTTGGCTCCTCAGGTGAGGTGTCTAGACATCTCTGCAGTGGAAATGATGGCACAGTCCAGCACCATATTGAACCCACTAGTTTTAGCATTAGAAGTAATTTCATGCCCCAGGTTGCCATAATCAAACACATCTGTGGAATGAAAATTATCCACTACCAACTTGAGAGCAAAGCACAGTATGTCCAAATTATCTGTGTTCTCAAGATCAACTTTACCTCCTAGAAAACTACATTAAACTCTATATATCAAATCATCACCAGCACTGCTTTGGTCACTCAAAAACTCACGTCATGCAAAAGCATCTAAAAATCCATTTTCAGGAGAGTAATGTCTCTAAACTGGGAATGATAGTTTTGACAGTAATATTCCAACTACTACAGTGCATGTTAGGAGTATATAAATTATGTATTACAAATGCTTTCACAAAAACAGATTAAAGCACTTCTCGCAATCCTCTAAGAAGCAAAAACAATTGTAGAAAAAAACAACTGTTAATTTAAGCCAGTTTTTAGCTTCATTTCTCTACAGCTACATTTTCATAGTTCAATACACAAAAACATTATGACATATATGCAAATCTGATATTTTCAGGAAGGAAAGGTGAAATCCCTATATATGAAAGGTTGAAGTCTGATCTTTAAAAGGAGCCTGCAGCTGGCTTCTGTCATCTTTCTTCCTCTCCTTGATTCAATAAGCTTAAGGAAAATGATGATTTTGTCCACAAGAGAAAAAAAAAACAACAGACCTCCTCAGACTGAGCCAAGAATTCACATTTTCTCTAAGGGAGAACACTCTGGCACTTTTCAAAGACAAAAAAAAGAGAGGGGGCAGAAATAAAAATCAGACTTTTTAGGTTTTCAGCTACAAAATTTTTCAAGTAAATAATAATAATAAAAAGTAATCATATAGAAGTATTTCCCACTAATTCGAACATATTTCAGTTTATTTTCTGCTTTCTTTCCTCATCTAGTGTAGTATTTTCCTTAGTTACTGAATTGAAGTGGAAAATATTTTTGCAACTGCCACTCCTGCTCTACAGAATAGAAGTAAATATTCTTTCTGATCATTTTCCCCCCTCACCCTTATGAATGCTGTACAGTTTTCTCCATCCTCAAGGTTAAGAGATTCCTTTTACACATTAATGCCACCTCCCTCAGGTCCAATAGGCTAAAAGCACATGAATCTTCTTTTACAAAGAAAGAAGTTACGTATTTTCTGGTTTGGGGTGGTGAGAGCCTCTGAATCACTCGTTCAAAGATAAAGCTTATGATATCACAGGGGTCACACCCTTCATGTAGGGCTGTTGATCACTTGAACTTTTCTCTCTCTGTCATGTTCCCTCCTCCCAGCCCATGGAGATGCAGGGCTCTAACACAGTAACCCCTGCAGGCAACACCAGCCAGCAGAGCAGCAGCAGCAGCAGCATGGACAAGAGCATCCACAGCTAAAATCGAGCTGTCCAGCCAGTTTGGAACTGGCTAGTGATAAGGCTAGCACTGCAACAAACCCAAATTAACAGGTCACACAGAATGAAGCCCATGACCCAAACCCTCAGGAGAACTGAGAGCTCACATCTCTAAGGATATGCAGTGCATTTACAAACAAATCTCAGAGCAGGATGCCATAGGTATATCCATTCGAAAGAGGTAAAGATTGCAGAAAAATTTCTTAAAGAGATCTTCTTGAACAATTCAAGTCCATCAAAATTAACAGAAACCAGAATTTTATCAACAAATCCTCATAAACACAACATTCAGTCTAGAGGAGGCAATAGAAAACCATCAAAGCACTTCTTCATTTTAACAATGTTTTGGGGATGTGAGTTCTCCTCATTTCCTCCTTAAATATTGAGCTGCCTAATTGAAATGCAGCTCATGTCGCACCCAGGCTTACTTCTGGATCACTAAGAAATTGGTCCGATTTAGAAATGTCAGGATCTGGTTAGCAATTCAAATGACCACAGTGGTAATTACGGCTTTTCATGTTCCAGCATGTTGCACTGCATCAAAACTGACACAAATGCTGAGGTTTATAATATCACAGCATGGAAATAAATGTCCAAAATGATATGAAAATGTGCTGGTAAGAGATTAATAACTGTTCTTCTAGTAAGAAAGATGGCTCTTTTCAACCAGTATATTTTAAAAAAACCTTCTCTGATAGCATCTCTCCTTGAGGAAAACTGAATTATATTATCACTCATAAGCTATAATCATTTCTGTCAGCACAAGTCAGAATATTTGAAGGAAAAGAGGAGGAGAAACAGGGAATAGGTTGTGGGAAAAATAGCACAATCTTATAAAT
This sequence comes from Sakesphorus luctuosus, assembly GCA_013396695.1. Lineage (NCBI taxonomy): Eukaryota > Metazoa > Chordata > Aves > Passeriformes > Thamnophilidae > Sakesphorus > Sakesphorus luctuosus. Next base: position 48,925 of record VWZD01008908.1, on the reverse strand, counting down.
AAGTCCAGAGAGATACTACTTAAAGGTTCCCCTCCAGCATTTTGTTCATTCTCCCACCCAGTAGACTAGAACGTATTTCAAGTGTTTTATTTTGATCATAAAGTGGAGGAACTCTGTGCATAGGGAGCAATGCATCACAAACAACGTGTGCTGCTCTACGATCTGCAGTACTGATGTGTCATAGTGAAATATGGGCCTAAAGCAATATGCACAAGGGAAACTTTTTTCCTTTTCAGGGGAGAAAGAGGAAGAAAGGTCTTTTGAAGTCTAATGTGCCCCCGAAAGTCTGCTTATAAAATAAAATAAATTAATCAAGCAATGTCTTTAGTAGTTCTCTTGCACAGCAGCTAACTGAGTCATTCAACTGTCTTCTAGCTGTGGAAAGGTTTAAACAGGGATCAACACTTGGTACTGCTGCTGTCTGCAGGAAGTGTCTGGGGTGAGATACCAGACAGCACACCCACAAGCAGCTGCATACCTATTTTGTCACCTGACAGATCACACAACACGCTCTCAACCATATCCATGACTGAGAGCACCAAGAAGGGACCACTGCAATGTCCTCCCAGGATGATCTGTGTCTCAGAGGAAGGCTCATGGTTTCTCTGCAGTCTCATATTTTCTTTCCAGCTGGCTACGAGGTTGGGTGTCCGTGTGCATATCCATGAAGTTAAGATGGAGAGATGTGTGCTAAAAGTGCTGCTGTTTCATGGGGTTTGCTGTTGGTTCTGAGCAGCATCTACACCATTCCTTGTGATTCAGCAAAGAACAAGGAGCGATGCTGGAGCTGCAGGTCCCTCAGCATTTTACCCCATTGTAATGTGGTCCTGATACCAGAAGGAAAAGTTTGTGTTATCCATGCCTCTGGTCTCCCTTGGCCACTCCATCCTCTTATACCAAGATGAATGTTCTTGAAATCATCCTAGGAACCAGATCAGAGAGTTGATGGAGAGTAGACCCTGACCAGATAAATCAGGAGAGGAGAGAAAGGGAAACTCCTGGTTTGATCCGCTTTGTCCCGTGGCTCACAGGCCACAACATGAAGCAGTCAGAAGCAGAATGTTTTCTCCCATAACAGTACTAGCTTAGGCCAGAGTAAAATTTAATAGAAGTGAACCAGACAAACCAAGAGTCAGTTATTAATGTTAGGAGGTGTCATGGATCCTAAGAAAAAAATACATAAGTTTCTGCCTTGAAGAAAAAACACTCTGCAGGAGATGAATCATGTCTCCCATATGGTATTGAGCACGTGGCTCACACTGGTGCACTGCCAGCCATGGTAAGCACCAAAAAAACCAAAGGAAAAAAAATCAACAAAGGAAAGTGAACTTCTAGGTGCCCTTTACGCACTGGATTCAGTACCAAAGACACATCCTTATCTCTGTCATTGTCTTTTGCATACTCTGCCTCAATTTCTCCAATTCCACAACAACTGTATGCCTATTTTTCTGCTTCAATTATATACTTTCAAGAAACAAGTGCCAAGCCTTCTCTTACAACAAAAGACTGCAGAATTTAATCTTTTGATCATTTGTGAAGTATAGCTGCCACTGAAACACCATAGTCATCAAATTCATAGGTATTTGTCCATATATGGCAAAATCACAGCTAGAGAAGCCCCCATCATGTCACTTCTACTGGGCAAACCTTCCAAGAACATGAATCCATAGATGAGCAGAAAGTGCACATGATTTTAGGACACCATCAAATGACTAACACAATCCTCTTGTCCTACTGCTGGTTGCCTGAGAGGAGAGACCAACCCCCACCTGCCTACAATCCCCTTTCAAATAGTTGTAGAGAGTGATGAGGTCTCACCTGAGCCTCCTCTTCTCCAGGCTAAACACCCCCAGCTCCCTCAGCCTCTCCCCATAGGGCTTGTGCTCAAGTGCTTTCATAGCCTCATTGCTCTTCTCTGGACCCACTCCAGCCCCTTAATATCTTTCCTGAACTGAGGGGCCCAGAACTGAACACAATACTCGAGGTGTGGCCTCACCA
>VWZD01008908.1:34702-45167 GCA_013396695.1 Sakesphorus luctuosus | reverse complement strand
AGGTTCATTTACCAGCTGAAGCAGGAAATTGTCCTCTATACACTCCAGGAATCTCCTAGACTGCCTCTTCCCTGCTGTGTTGAGCTCCCAGCAGATATTTGGCAGGTTAAAGTCCCCCACAAGAACAAGGGCAGCTGATCTTGAGACACCAGCCAGCTGCTTGCAGAATAATTCATCCCCTTCATCACCCTGGTTGGGTGGCCTATAACAGACTCCCACCAGGATGTCAGCCTTGTTGGCCTTCCCCCCAGTTCTGGTCCACAGGAGCTCAACTTTATTGTTAATGACCTCAAGTTCTACAGAGTCAAGAGACTCTCTAATATATAGAGCCAATCCTACACCTCTCCTACCCTGCCTGTCCTTTCTGAAGAGTTTGTAGCCCCCCGTAGCAGCACTCCAGCCATTCGAGTCATCCCACCATGTCTCTGTGATGGCAACTACCTCATAGTTTTCCTCCTGCACTATGGCTTCCAGCTCCTCTTGTATCCTTACAGAAGGCTTTTACTATTGGAGATGCAGTAATCTGTCCTGAATAAAAGCAATGCAGCTGCAGAAAGGTTTTGCAAGAACCAGCACTTCATCTAGCTCATGACTTGGTGAAATTTCATAGATACATCTTCACTGTTAAACATCTGTGCAAATTTTTGCTGTACTTTCTGTAAAATTTCACATGCACATGAGGTGCTAACAATACACTGCCCCACCAATTACCTGACCAAAACTTCCAGTCGATAGTGGTTGGACTGGATTATTGATTGCACTTCAAAAAGCTTGAGAGCTGAAGAAGTAAAAGGTATTTTCATGGTGGGAGGAGACTGTAGCAAGTCTAGATGCAGAAGACTTCCCTGAGCTTCAAGCCCTCTGACACTACACGCATGAACTCAACGGACATCTTTTTTCCTCACATTTATTTACTGCTAATTCTGTATCTTACAGTATTTTGAATCCAATTTCTATGGCATTGAGAACATAACCAAATTCAAAACTCTCATTTACATTTAATGAGAACATTACAAGAAAAAACACATACAGAAAGCGTTCAAGACTAAATACAATACGAAGAACAAATCAATTCAGAGTAGCAGGGGAAATTGACTGCCTACCTGATTTCTCTCCAGCTAAAGAGGTGTTAATACTCACTATCATCCCAAGAATGTTTTCCAGCATTTTCAGAAGGGAGGCGAATTTTGTAGAGAACTGACTGTTAACTTTACAGCTCCTTCCAGACTTTGGAGGAAGAGAACTACAGCTAAGACTGCAAACCAAAGCTCAAGCCTAGCAAGGTATATTATTATTATTGTTACACTCAGTCAATCCTTTCACCCCAGCTGTGCAAGAAAATAATGTCTTATTATGGTAGGATACAAACCACCTTGAAAACTTGAACTTCTCTATTTCTTAAAAAAACTTATCAACAACATACTAACCAGTAACTGCATAGGGAAATTAATGAACTATTATTCTATCAGAACCCAAAAAAAACCCCCAAACCAAGTATTTTTATGGAGGAAGAAGTCACATCTTACACACTCGGCAAATATATTTCTTGCTCTTCAAACAGGCTGCTTCTGTCTGTGCTGGTTTAAAGGTAAACCAGCAGGAGAAATGAACCCAACACAAAAGAGATTATAAATCAGAGTTACAATTTAATAACAATATTACAAGAAATGCAATGGCACAAAGAGAAATTGGCTTTAACCCACAAAACCCAGTAGTATAACTCAACACCCTGGGGCACAAACACAGTGGGCTTTGGTGGCCCCTGTGCTGAGCCCCACGTGGTTCCCCTGAGTCCGAAGTAAAAGGAAGTGAAGAACCTGTTAGTGCAGATGATGTCACAGTCTGGTGAAGAGTGGTGGGCTCCTCCTGTCCAGGTTCTGGTCCTCCCCTGGATCCGACGAGTGGTCCCCCCAAGTCCCAAAACCCCCCAAGATTCTCTCCCCTGGTCCAGGTGGGACCACCCAGTCCCTCCCCCAGGGCAGGGAGTTCTACACTGGCTGATCTGACTCTGTGAGTCAGGGGGGATTTTGGAATCGTTGATGGCCCATGAGCAGACATGACATGACCCCTCAGGTGGGTGTGGAGGTGCCAACAACTTCCTGGAGGGGAGATATCACAGCTCTTATCTTACAGGCTTCTTTCCCACCCAGCTCCCAGCCTGAGGGGTGAGCTGTGCCCTGGGCAGCTGCTGCAAATGGTCCATTTTTAACAGTTCTTGGGAAATGGCACAGAGGGTTTAGAATGCACAGCTTTGGTCACACCCACACAGGGATAAACTGGTCCCACCTGCTGAACTGGGACACTGTCAAAAAATCAAGGTCTTCATCTGCAACTGGGATGCTTTAACACACTGATTGAAGACAAAATCAAGGAACTGTGCTGAACCAGTGGGGCTCTGCATCAGAGGGCATGTTCATGTGCCACATGTTTATTTAGAGCATTTCTCATCTTTAGAGCATGAGAAGTAATTAAAAAAATACTGCAGTCATTTCTGCCAGGAACATTTTGGTGAACACCCAAGTTTGTGAGTTCGGTCAAACAATGAACCAGTGCAGAGACCTACAATAGATGAGCAGATATCTATATGCTCTCCAATTCTCCCTCTTCCTTTATTTTTAGATGTCTAAAAGTGACTTAAAAAAAATAACTATACTATTAGTAATGAATCCTTTTGGCTTTATATGAACCTGATCATACAGAGTGCCACATAATATCGTCATTTAGAATAACTGATATGGCACTACACTTTTAAGCACGGAAAAAGAAACACATTGCCTATGTGAGCCATTCTCTTTCTATTGCAAAGTGCCAAAATCTGAGATTCTTCATTCAAACAAACTGTCACACAAGACCGGACCTCAAAGCTGACAGCTGTGCACAGGGGGTGATTCTTGTACTCCCATTCTAATTTGTGAGAATATACTCAGATGGCTGTCACAGAAAAGCAAAACATTAAAAATTGAATGGGACATAAAGATGAAATACCTCCTTTAAAGAAATTACTTTTGTATGACACAACACTAAGAAAGAAATTCTGAAGCTTACACTATAAACTGTAGAGAAGAGATTTTTTTTTTTTCTGTAAAGGCCTCGGTATAAAAAGGGTCTGCCTACCACATGCACAGGCTCCCAGGGGGAGGTACAAACAATAACAGTACTAGTAGTTAAAGTTTGAAAAAAGGCAAATAGGCAGATTGGATTCCCAGTAGATGAAGGCAGTCTAACTACTTACAGTGTACACGTGTTTGAAGTCAACTTCAAGTAATGCGCTAACAAGAACTATGTGAATCTATTTCATGCTCCTTGAGAATAATGTCATCAACACTGAATTCAAATGTTTCAAAGCTACAGAGAGCCTGAGCCTGTCTGACTAATTAAAGGTAACCATGTTGCCCACTTACAGGCTTACCCCTCTGGACATGAGCAAATTCTGGCTAAGGTCACTGCATCAAGTGAAATAGTGAATGAATGTATTCAAAAGGCATGAATGATATTTTTGTTTTGTAATTAACCGATTACTGGATTGAGGGAGATTTATGCAGTTGTTTGACTTTTGGAAGACCCACAATAGCACTTCTCAGACATAATACCATAAAGACATAACAATATGCAATAAAATTTAAGAAAACAGGTCAACACTAGAACCATAGCTGAATTATTAATGAGACTGAAATAGGGATTGATACAAACCCACTCTATTTTTACTAAGGAGTATCAATTAACTTTCATTTTATTTAAAATTCAAGTAAGCAGAAAAAATTAGATTTAACTCTTTTTTGGTATTATCGAGGCTGTTGCATCTTCCAAGTTCCTTATGTAAATTACAGATTTTATTTTCCTAGATCAATTGTAAAAAGGGAGCAGAGAATCAGACCAGAAATTTTAAGGTTCAAGGTTTCAAGTTACAATGCTTTTTTTCCAGTTTTCTTTTTTTCTTTTGTAACATAATACGAAACAGAAAAGTTAAGATCATGATACAGAACATAAAGATTAGGTTTCTCAGACTGCATTATGCAGAAATCCAGATGAGCATAGTGGTAATAGAGGAAAATCCTGACTGCAGCAGTCCCACTGCTGTGCCAGGCAGGAGGTTCTGGGGAGCCCAGCCCAGGGGTGCAGTGATCAGCCCCTGCACCACCAGCTCCATTTCCCTGTGCAATCCATTGCTGTTGAAAGGCACCTCAGGGTATCACTGCAATATAAATATGTGTTTATGTGAGAAACTGACAGTTTTAAAGAATGTTATTTCCTTTGCAAAGTACGACAATCCATGCTAAAATATTCCCTGTGGGATTTGTTCCTGTGTGAAGACATATTTACTCACTGTGTTCCAACTGTCCCACATGACTGTAAGTAATTTTATTTTTTTTAGCATACTGCCACTAACAAACTCTGAAGACTACAACATGAAAATAACCTTATGTCACAAAATAAAACCCTCTCATTTTTTTCAGACACTGATCTGATTGATGTCTGAATAAAGCTAATCAATGTAATTACACAGTTTAAAAGTACCTGCTGTAGACCCACAGATTATTAGAGACAATACTTTTATAGGTGCCAGCTGTGTTTCAGATTTACTAAACTAGAGTTTTCTGTAAAATTCTTCAAAAAACCCAGGGCCTTCAAATTATTCTTTCAAATTTAATTATATAAATAGAATATAAATATAAAAATATAAATATAAAAAGAAGTTTCCTACCATTTGCTTTCCAGTGAGAAAATTCCATGAAAAGCTAGCAATTTGGAAGATGAAGCACAGTAATTCCATGCTTTGTGGTGTTCCATCAGCAAAGGGCTGGATTTGGAAATTCAGAGTCCCACTCCATTTCCCTGACAAAGCTGATCAGCAGTTTACTTGACTATTACAACATGGACATTATCACCATCATTTAATATCTTAGCATTAATATGTGAAGCTGCCAAAGGATTCTAATCACAGAAATATTGTTCAAATTAAAAACAAACAAACAAAAAAAACTCCATGAGTAGCTTTATCTAATAAACTAAAAATCAGATCAGAACGTACTACTGTCAGTCCTACAGGGACAAGGGTCAGTGTGGCAGCCTTCTCCTTTTTATGCCCTGTGTCAGGCAAAATTTGATCTAAGGCTTTCCAGAAATTCATTTTCTGTGATCTGGACTTTCCAGCTTTACCTTTGCCCAGTTGATCCAGCTCTGAGCTGAAGTATCAGTGACATTCTCTTGCATACAGGTTCAGCAGCTCTGGGCTGAAAATCACTTTGACATTCCTGGCCTGGTATCCTGCCCTCAACAAATGCATTTGCCACCCATGTGTTGCCTCCTGGCTGCTCACTGCCACAGCCATCTGTCTGCATGGCACACTGCCTGTGGACTAGGTGATGTGCCAGTTTTACTTGGGCACAGATGCCAAGAATAGGTGGTTTTAAACAAACAGCCAGCATATTAATTCACTGCCATCTTGTCTTAATGTCCTTCCTCCACTACCTCAAGGAAGGCAAGAGCAGCCATACAAGAAAACACCAGAAGTCCATCCAGCATTCGCTCTCATTCCAGATGCAGGTCATTAACATGTGATTTAAAGTGGAACAAGAGCATCATGAGCTGAACAATTACAAAATAACTTGATCATCAAAGGCCTGGAAACATTTCAGCTGTAAACATGTGTATGGGCTTCTCTGCAGAAAGTGTTATAAACCTCGGAGTGAACCCTCTCATTTAAAACTGAAAATGCCTCAATGCTGTTAAACATGTAAAGCAAATTAAAGCCACTCCAGCCTTGACACAGTGCTTGTATAGAGACATTCAACATTTAATACATAGTTGAAATCAATTTGAAACTACTTTTCTGTGTTTTCTTATCTCCAAAAAGAAGACAGCCTTTAAATTCACCTCTTTGACCACCTGAATATGGTTAATAGTGATGCAAATGCAAGTAGTTCTTCTTTACCTCCGTTTCTGTGAAGGTTAAAATCCTGAAGAATGGATGCTGCATTGGTGCAATAGTGCTTAATTTTCATGCCTGTTCCTGTCTGCCAGACAGAAGACTTCACTGGTTGTACTGGGTAGGCAACCTTTTGCCTGGCAAGGTCACACAGCCCAGGATGAGGACAGGACACATTCCCACAACTCCCCCAGCTCATGACGGAAGCCAGTTCTGCTCAGTTAGAAGGCAGGTGAACTTCCATGGGATCAGGAAGGACCATAAACCATTTTCCACTCATGTTGAAGGAGTCAGTAAGGGGAAAAGCAGTGAAGAAGAGGTTGCAGACTGTAGGGATTGCAGTGAGAGGGCTTGCCCTGGTGCTGGATTCCATGTCACTGCTGTAGCTGAAGCAGTGAGTTACCAGGTAGAGCCTGTTACCCACCACACACCTGCCTGGCCTCCAAGCCAGCTGACAGCAGGGATCTAGGTAGCTGGCACAGGCAGAGCACAGATTACAAACTAGCCTCGAGGCAACAACACAGGACAGATCAAATCACACAACATTAAAAAGCAAAGCTGTTGGAGCTGCAATACATGCACATGGTTCCTCCAAGGAGGTGAGATCCAGCCAACACATATAAATGTGACTGACCTTTTTTGGCAGAGAAGAGATTTTTGTAAATATATTTGATTTCCCCAGTTATATGGCACACAAAGGTGCCAATTTTGAAACACATTTGAACACTGAGTCAACATAAATGCTTTCCAGTCCTCAACTAGGAATTCTACCATATCTGAACACCAACCAAAAAAAAAAAAAAAGAAATGACCAAACATCTAAACCCAAACACCTCATCCATACTCTGCTCAAACACCAGAAATTCTTTATCCTCTCTCCACTTTTTCTTACAACTTCATCTTTCTCAAGATCTCTCCTCCACTCTTCCCACTCTAAATCCTGTACAGCTCCCAGATAACTGAAGACCAGAATTCCCAAATAATGTCATCTGTATCTGTCAGGTCACCTACAGTAAGTTCCCACTTAGCTGTTGCACCACTGACCTGAGCCCACAGTCTGAAACACCAATGAACATAAGTTCCCTGAGCTCCATGAAACTCCAAGTAGATTTACCACAAGAACAGAATAATGATGAATTCCACCAGCTGAGCTGGTGTTTTGCCAGGGGATGAGGGGCAGCACAAAATACAGAGACACTAACTTTAAGGAACAAATGTGTAAATTTACTATAGTGCAAAACGGCAAAGAATTACAGAAGGATAAGCTCAGAAATGCACCTATTCACTACTAAAAGAGTGTCTATAGTGATTAAGAAAAATGCAGCCCCAGTTAGTCTGTTAATACTTTCCCATCATCCAGACCTGCCCATCAGCTGTTGAGCCCCAACTACAGCGAAAGGTCAGAGGACCATTCCTGGAAACTGGGAAATCCCATGCAATGTGTCCTCTCATGGGTGAGGTCTCCATCTTTGCTGTGGAAAGGGTCCAGCTTTTATACTGTTAAACAAACAAGCTTACATCACTACCAATGTGGAAAACATCTGACTTCCTTCTCTCCTTAGGTTTCACCCAAAGCCTGGCCATGGTTCCAGGGAAAATCAAGGGAGTCAGGACCATCTACTGTTCCTCCATGGCCTTGACTAGTCTCTAAATATAGAAAGATAAATACATTCATATTTCACTAATGAACAGATGCAAGTGTTCACTAATAAGTGAATACAAATATATCTAACTTAACAAGCATACATGTTTACACAGGTGTAGTCTTATCATACTATGTATTTTACTAATGATTATATGTAATTTTGGCTAAGAAGCAGATAAGTGGCTAAATACAACATTAAGTTGGAAGGTTCATCTTGAGGTCAGCTCTGCCTCAGAGCCTGTTGTTCAAGCCTCAGCACTTCAGTTAACCTTCTTCTGGCAAGAGAGGCTGGCCCTTCAAAGCAGAGCTTGGTGCTAATAACACCGAGGTCCACTGGTTTGATTCCCAAATGGGCCATTCACTTCACAGTGAATGAGCTCAATGAGCTGTGTGGGTCCCTTCCAACTCAGCATATTCTGCAAAATCTTAATCCTGTGAAATATCAACCTAGTTAGCATTTGCATTATTAGGTGTATTAGCAAACTATATGCACAAGTCAAATGTCTTATTTGTGCCTTGCAGCAGTTGCCATTATTTATGGTTGCATTTCAGCTCCTTGCTATATAGAACCGAACATTACTAACACCTCTGAAATGTTTCAATAGGAAGGCACTTCCTATCATAATTTATTTGTGACAGCTACAAGAGATGTGAAGAATGTATTTCTAATTGTAGATCTAGTCATTAAAAAACGTTTCAAGTCTTGCCATAACTGTTTAAGCTTTTGGGTGTCAGGCCAAGTATACTTACTCACAGTGGCCATGTTTGCAGCCCTGAAGTTCCCACAGCATCCCTGAGGCTCTGCCCTCCCTGCAGTCATGTGCAGTGCTGCACAAAATCCCTTGCCACTAGCAGAAAAGAGAAGTGCACATGTCCTTACTGAGAAACAGAGTAATTCTTGAACAGAGTGGGGGAAGGAGAGGTCCCCATCAGCACAGCAGTATCTCTCCACTGCTTTGACAGTGCATCAGGGCAGCCAGCAGAGGAAAGGCTCTGGGGCTTCCCCAGGTAGTTTAGTAGCTCTCCAGGGCCATTAGTAGGTCTCTTGAAACCAGTGAGGCTCACGGAATGTGCAGCCAGTACTACGTTGAGCTCTTGAGCCTGAGGATGTAGAAAGCAAAGCATGGCTTTTCCCCCCCAAGCTTCCCCTCAGATCTGCTTCAGGTTCTCTACTGGGACAAAGTGAGCTGGCCTCGACCCATCCCTGACAAGAAGTCAGTAATGGGAGCTTCCCTCACTTTTTAAAAAGGTAGCAAAACTCCAATGCATTCTTCCCATGCTGCCTGCTCAGAAAAGAATCAGCACCCTCTCTGGGTCAGAATATTTCTTCATTCAGTGAATGTGTTGCTCTATTTGTGCCAAGTTTCCTGCAATATATGTATTTATCTCCCACTGGAAAACTTCTTGCACATTAAGCTAAATTCCTTCCATCCCTCCTATTTCTACACTATAATTACATCACAGATTTCATAAGCTAAAGCTGTGAAAAGCAGCAATCCGCTCCATTTGAATGGGAGCAGATTACACTTGCTCAGAATTCTATAGAATTTGTTTATGTTTGCATGATTGCAAACCATTTTGGGGAAAGAGGATTACTGTAACCACTGTGTTTGTTTGTTTTTTAAAGTGCTTGTTTTTCCATCATGTAGCAGATTACATCTGTAGTCATCCTGCCTTAGTACAGTGAGCCTCCAAGACAGTTAATTATAGCAGAGACAAATGAGATAATGCCTGTTGGAATATCTCAGCTGATGTATTTCCCTGCAAGCACAAGAGTTTCCAGTGCTGCTGTCGATTGCTACCCTGCTCAGGTTATGTTCTCAAGTCCCTCACAGTTTTTTTTTGTTGACATCTTTCAAGTTTTCAGAAAATTCCTCTCCCTGCCGCTTCACCAAACCAAAACAAAAATATTCATTCACACCTTCCTTCTTTTATACTCATTTGAGAAGGAAGCATCTCTACTCTGGGAACCAATGGCAGAGTCCCAGTCATGCAGGGACTGAGCTACATGTGCTTCTGAGTCAGAATCCCACCTCCTGGTTGCTGAACAATTCACAGTCTTCTTTCCACATAAGGGAGATGCCTTTCCCCATCACCTGGGGCTCACTAATCTTCAGGTGACCCTCTTACTTTTAAATGAAACTTCAGAAACCCTGCCAAGCATCCTCCCTTCACAGAGCCGTACCCTGACACAGAGCTTGGCAAGGCTCTCTCAGGAAGGGAAATTGTGTGTATGTACATAGGAATGTAAAAACATCTCAATTCACAGCAGCATAAGCCCTTGCAAAGCACCTTAATCACACTAACCAAACTAGAAATTTAAATGAACATCAGCAAAAAAGGCCATGAAGAACAAATTCCAGAATCCTGTGTCATTTCTAGACACCTGTTTTCTTGTATGAAAATCAGTCTCATTCTGTCAAGTGATGTTCTTCAGAAGGGTTAGTACTGCGCACACAAAAACATCCCAAGCAACTTTGACAAGCAGAGTTCCCAGAACAAAGTCGCATTGGTGCCACACAGTAGGCAGAGGTGTTACACAGAGCTGCATCACAGCCTGAGATAACAGACAACCTTACGGAGTGCAGAAGATGCCACTACACTGTACAAAATCAGACATGAATACAGGGTACTTACTGATGAAGGCTGAGGGAAAAAAGTGACTCAAAAGTATGTAAAAAGCCTCTCTGTTCAAAAGTTTTGATAAAGCAACTATTGAAGCTTAAACTAAACCCACTGTGTGCTAAGAATCATAGAATCATAGAACCGATTGGGTTGGAAAAGACCTCCGAGATCATCAAGTCCAACCCTTGGTCCAACTCCAGTCCATTAACTAGATCATAGCACTCAGTGCCACGTCCAATCTGCGTTTAAAAATCTCCAGGGATGGTGAA
>VWZD01008908.1:20619-34454 GCA_013396695.1 Sakesphorus luctuosus | reverse complement strand
CAGCCTGGAGCGCTGCAGGGGTTGGTGTGGCCAAAGTGCAGAACCTGCACTTGGCCTTATTGAACTCCATCCCATTGCAATCAGCCCATCTCTCAAGTCTATCCAGATCCCTCTGCAGAGCCCTCCTGCCTTCCAGCAAGTTGACACTCCCTCCCAACTTGGTGTCATCAGCAAATTTGCTGATGATGGACTCAATCCCCTCATCTAAATCATCAATAAAGATGTTAAACAGGACTGGACCCAACACAGACCCCTGAGGAACACCACTAGTGACCGGCCGCCAGCAAGCCACTTGTGATTGAACACAAGCAACTCTCACAAGCTCTGTAAAAGCAGACACTGTGTGCAAGGAGCTTTTATTGGATCTGGATAGGACTCCAGACATGATACCCAGCTAACAATGGAACAACAGGTACCTAGTAGGAACAGAAATGTGTGCTTCATATCTCTCTCTCTCAGTAAGAAAAAAAAAAGAATAAAACTGTTGCTGTTCAGAAACTACAAACAATCATTTGCATCTTTCTGTATGTAACTGACAACATAAAAATACAATAGAAGTAAATCTGAGGTTTCCACATTGAGTTAATGAGAGCAACCCAAGCACCATTAATTGGCACAGAAACCTGCTACAGCTCCTGCCTTGTATTCTGCACATGTCTTATGACAATGATTCAGACTTTGCAGTTTTTCCTCTGAGGAAATTCCTAATATGAAGAGAAAAGAACTAGTGAAAGATTCACATATAACACACAGAAAATGTTACTTCTAAGAAGTATCTCCAAGCACTATTTTCAATTGGATGCCTCATTCTTTCCTGTAAAGAACCTGAAAACTTTGACTAAACATATCCAACCCTCCCAAATACATTTGGACTTGGAAATATCATTTCACTAATCATAAAACCATTCATATGAGAAAAACTGATACTACTACAGTAATACTGTGATGACAGAAGTAATTGCACATTAGTTAGCATATAGTCCCTGTAAGAAATGGCCACTTTGCTATACAAATTGCCTTTTAGAAAATTAAAATTAAGCTTCTATTCCTCCTCCTAATAGAAAAAATAGAGGTCCTTGCTGTATTTAAAATGCTTTAAAATCAACTCAAATTTCCCATGGCTTCCTGCTTGACCCAACACCTCAGAAAGAAAGTAGAAATTTAGCAACTATAATTACAAGCAACTTCTTTAAAACAAATTCATATGCCTGAAAAAATCTAGCAGTGAAAAAAAATGTCAAGAAAAAGCCACAATGTAAAGGTGAAAGAATGAATTTCAGGTGTTAGCTTTCATTTTTAAAGACACCTAATTTAAATCAGGTTGACTTTTAAGATAGGAAAAAATTTCAATTCTCTTATTCTTCCAGCTGAAACAATTCATGGAAGTTGGCACAAATTTTACTGATCTTTTGTCCAAAATTATACTCTTTGGAAAAGATATAATCTTTAGTCTGCCATTGATAAATTTCTTGGCTTCATTAATATGCTTTCTATTAATATCTCCATTTAAAATACATTCATCTAATTGGTTTTGTTCTTAAAATGATGACTGAACACTCATTAAGAATTCTAAATTAGTGTGAAAGACATTAACACCTACGTATGACGAAAATGAATGTGTTTATTCTGTGAGACAGGGCACCAATTTATTGCACACACTGACTACCTAAATTCAATGGAAATGTTCTAATTTGTACCACAGAAGTAAAAAATCACAGCCAAGCAGAAATTACTGGCTGAGAACCTTAAATAAACAAAATCCCTTACTGTTTCTGCCATGGCCCCTCTCCAATTGCCCATCAGTTTAGTTTCTTATTTTAACCAGTCCAGTGTCCAAAGCTGGTTTTTCGCTGGGTTGTTTTTCCCAGTGCCACGTAAATTTAATATATGCTACCATTAAATGACAGCAAGCTCTTCCACTGACAGTCCTGCTTATCATCAGAACTCAGGGAACTTTAAATCAATCTAAACAGAATAAATCATCAGCCTTTCCTACTCTAAAGCACCTAAACAAAGTCCTTCTCAGTTCAGAATAAAGGAGACACCCATTAGGGGTAGATATTCAGGATGCTGGCACATATGGCCCCAAAAGCTGACATCTCTGTGGGTTCCCAGGGCCCACACTGCTGCCTGTTCTGGGTAATCAAAGTCTGTCTCTCATTCCAGGAAGCACTCAGTGAATCATCAGACACTGATCCCACGCAACCATAACCTCTTCTGCACACAGGGCTCCATTCCTGATCTCCCTCACTTCTGCACCTCAGATTCTCCTCCTCCAAGGATGTAAGGTTCCTCCAGGGTGTAGAGAGAAAGAAAGATTCTTGAGTTGAGAAAAAGGGTTTTTAGAATAATGGGCTAGTTCTGGGGCCTGCTAGCAGGCACAGGATAAGTTCTGTGAAGGAGATCAACAACTAGCAAAAACAAGTGAGATAAGGAGGTTTGGGTCAGGCTGCCCCATGAGAAGGTATGTAGGGAGTGTGAGCTTTCTCACGAGAGAGAAGAAACATCTGCACGGAAGTAGCATCCAATTAAAGGCTGTGATGGGAATGATGGACATGGTGATTCAACCTATGGGTTGAAGCTATAGGTGGAAACTGGTAAGAGATATATTGTGTAAGGAGTAGATAGAATTTAGCTTTTTTTCTTTTACCCTGTACTTTTCTCCATGGAGTTATGTTAATAAACTGTCTCTGAGTGCGACACCTGTGAGCTGTGGCCTCATTGATCTTTTCTAGCCATCATGATTTACTGCCGAACTCACACATCTATACGCTGACACCAGGGAGAGCACAGTTTTTGCTCTATTGGAGCAGTGTGACTATTTCATACCCACATACCTAAATAGATTCCTTAATTTTGTGTGGATTAAGAAAAGTCAAAATGCCAGCAGATATTCAGCATTTGCAACAAAAATTCCCAAGTTACATTCTGTCTAAGTTCTCTGGGGGTACAGGTAAGCACATAAATGGCTTTAATGTCTTTTAATTGTAAATTAAAGACTACAGCAAGGATCTTTAGCAAGTTTTCTGGGCTCCATGATGAGGCTGCAGAAGTTGCAGAGGGGTAGATGAAGTAAAACAGAACAGGCTTCATCCAGCTGAACAACATCAAACTGCACCATCCCCACAGACTCTTCATTTCTAGCATTTCACATAAAAAATACAGAAAACTAAATATGAACAAGAGCTTTCATCATTATAAAGGCGAGAAAAGTAATTTGTCAAGGAAGAAAAATCAGTCCCTAGCTCTAAGCAATTAGGGAAAGAAATCTATTTTACACCTTCTACTGTAGCCAGACACTCTTGAGCAGTCCCCAAGTGTGCTCTGGCCACACTCCAAGCTCTCTGGAAAGCATGGAAGTGTTAGCCTAGGACTGAGGACTATCTAACAGCCCTTGCCTTTTGAGCAAGGATTGTTAGCTCAGCTTCAGTGTGAGTGTGCCCCACTGCTTGGCTGCTGCCAGCAGCAAGAAACACTGGATGGGTGCACTGCAATGGGATACTCCTGGATGCCAAATTTCTCCTCAGCCTCTACAGCAAACTATCCTTGAAACATCCAGTGGAAGTAGAAGGCAGCAGGAACTGGCCACAGGTCTGACTCTATGGCCACTCCTGTTCTCCTCTAAATCTGACCCTTCTATCTTGACTTATGCAACAAGATAGAATGAAGAGCTTCAGGAAAGAACAGCTCAAGACTATTTGGCTGTAGAGCCAGGAAAGAACATTCCACACTTCAGAGTAAGGGCTTAGAACATACTCATAGTCTCCTGGGGTGTGGATAGAAATGAAGGCTGCTCCATTTTAAGAGTTCTTTTTTGTTCTATTAGGAGACCTTCTTGGCAACTATTTTCTTTTCACAAGGAGTTTGATTTTCAGAAAGAAGCAGGTACCTGAAAGACATGCAAAGATTGCTAGGCTTAACATACTCTTTTGTGTCTGCCTGGCCATTAAGGCAAGTGGTTTCCTGCACCATGAGCTCCATACCCTTGGGAAAGCAATGCCATCATGGATGTCATGCAAGGAAAAGCCAGCTGGTCTCCAAAGCATGGACACAACACAATGCAGTACCAGTTCAATAGAGTATCATAACTGCAGCCTAAAAGCAGACTGCCACATTTTGCTTACAAATCCTGTGCAGTCAACCAACCAACAGATTTAGAAAAAGAACACCGGATGGAACAACCCAAAAGGCTGAACTCATCTTGCCAGGGATAATGAGGCGCTTGCACACAACAGCTGAGGATGAGGAAACACCACCCCTACAGAGAGCAGCAGAGTGAGGGTGGAGGTGGTGAAGGAAGGGGGGGAAAAGATAATGGTAAAAAACCCAGTAGAGTTTGCAAACTTACTCCATTGAAATACCTGAATGGTTACTCAAACAACTGAAAGCATGGACTTGCTTGATGTATTTCTTTACCAAGCAATGGGAAAATATCAATCAAAACTTCTTTCACCCAACTGCAGTGAGGTGCTATATATACTCAGTTATTTGTTTGCTCTTTGGAGTTAAAGTCCTGTTTCTGAACCCCAGTTTCAAACAGCTGCATCCACTGTAAGTGATGGTTCTCATCATCTTGGTATCAGAACCAAGTCAGAGGTAGTCCAACTCCAGCCACACAACTGCAGGCAGACCAGCAATAAGCCACACTTCATACCAGCACATGGTGCAGCATGGAAATCACAACTGACACATCAAAGCACTTCCCAGCTGTAAAAGATTCTCCTTTTTAATTCCTCAGCTCATTCAACTGCCACTTTACTTTGTTACAGTCCATACCCAATGTAAAGTATTCAGAACTGTTTTACTGGACTAACTATGGGCTAATTTGTAGCAATTTGATCCAGAAGATAATAATAAAGGCCTTAATATCACTTTTTCTATTATTAGAAAGCTCTTCCATGATAAAAGCAAAGTTTCTTGACTTTCAGTAATTCACCATTTGGTCCTAATGTACTTAAATGGAAAACATCCTTAGAGGTTTCAAAAAGCCAAAAATAGAGAAACATCTGCTAAAATTTAGGTGCAGCTGTTTAGTGAAGAGTTCCAATGCTAGAAGCACCAGTATTGAAAGC
Source organism: Sakesphorus luctuosus (assembly GCA_013396695.1). Classification (NCBI taxonomy): domain Eukaryota; kingdom Metazoa; phylum Chordata; class Aves; order Passeriformes; family Thamnophilidae; genus Sakesphorus; species Sakesphorus luctuosus. The sequence goes on along the minus strand of VWZD01008908.1, from coordinate 29,382 downwards.
TCCCTGTGCAACCAATAAACAATATGTTAAAAAAAGTCATGGAAAATGGTGAAGTATTTGTTCAGGTTCAAAGTCATGTTTGTTTGTTTGTTTGTTTGTTTAGTTTTTAAAGCACTGACATCATTTCACCATCAAAACTTGGAGGAATTTTTTAATTTAGTTTTACATGGGTGTTTCAGCCAAAGCCTAATCAGGCCAAATTCCAACCAGGCCCTCACTTGCCACTTTTTCAAAACAGATGGAGTTGTTTCAGTTATAAGAATTGAGATGCCCAGAGTAAGCAGTCTTATGTTCTGCACAGGAGGCCTGCTGTGTGTCCTGCTTAGCAACTAGAGTCACTTCAGTGGAAATAAAGTGACTCTATGTTAAGCCTTTTACCAGCTTTAGGGTCTTTTGAACAACTCTGCACAGCAAAGCATCTTACATGGCATCACTACATTGTTTTCCAGTTGGGGGGAAACCTGAATGACATTTGCATAAAAGACTAATCCGTATGACATTACCAAAATTTCGGGCCAGTGAGTGTGAATGCAAATTTATTCTAGTCCTTAGCCACAGTGAGGAAGGTGGTGTCCTTCAAAATTGTTGATTTAATTTTTTAATTGAAATTTAAATTAAAAGGATGGATAAATTCCATTTTTTTCAGCAGTAACATCAGTCATTAAACCAGCATGAGGAGGTTAAGATTCCTCCTGAAAAGGACATGAACTGTTAAAATGAGGAAGTACTGTTTGTTACTGTACTCCAGAGCAATCTGAGTCTACAAAAAAAAAAAAAGTGAAAAGAAAATATGAGACTCAAAACATAAGGCTTATGTCTGCTTGCCTAATGCTATCTAGTGCCTGTGAATACAGTTCATACATTACACTACCTTACAGAAACTGGAGAGGAGAGTTAAAGGGTTGAAACAAGGAGAAAGAAGAAGAGATGCACCCTTTTGCTAGTCACCCAAATCAGACTAGAGCCAAGTTAGGCTGTCACATTTCAGACACTCTAACATCAATATTTCCTGTACAGTTTACACAGCTCCAAGCACTTCATCAACAACATTATGTAGTTCTATTGTTTTTTAAGAAGACAAAAAAACTTCAATTTCATTTGTATTTATGCTGGCAGAGGGAAGAGGAAGGATTAGAAATGTAATTCTCAACCACAATGTTCTGTTTAACAGAACCACAAGCTGCAAAAAATGATTCAGATAATCCTTGATTCATGATTCATTCTTGGGTTTGATATATATCCTGATTGATTGCATCACAGTCACTGTGTTCTTGCCCCGTTTCTATACTCACCCCTGGTATCCCTCACTGGCCTGTGCTGGAGACAGAGTACAAGCTCAAGGGACCATTCATCTCTTCTAATACAGTCCCATGTTGATGGTTCCTCTCCAGGGAAATCTGTAGGAGAGAGCTAAAGATATTAAAGATAAAATATGTTTTACTTTGCTGACGTTTCAGATTAATAGCAGTGGACTGAGACAAAAATACCATTTTTATATTTTAATTTGTTGGGTCAAAAGAAAATGGCTTGTCACAGTTAACCTCACTGCTGCTGTCTGTGAGCACAAAAACACTGTCCAGAATATCCAAGTGACTTTTAAAAGACTTTTATGGATATCCCAATCTCAAAGGATGATGGCTGAGATCAATGGATGCCAACTGACATCATTATGTATGACTTACCTTGCCTATTTCCTTCCCTCTCTGCCTTTGAGGCTCTTTTAGTGCACTGAATGTCTTTCTGGGGAATTTCATTTAATATCTTGGCAGCACACTCAATTCCTCCTGTCAGATCCTTGAGGCAGTCCTATAAATAAAGGGTAGAACACTTTATTACTAGAGTCAGCAAAAGAATTGTGCACAGTGATGTCCTTACTCATACCACAACGTTATTAAAATGTTTCTGTGGTTCAGAGGCAAAGGGAGGCAAGCAATTGTAACTTAAAGCCTTCAGTTCTCTCTGCTCCTAGACATACTTGATACTTTGAATTCTGCTCCAGGTGAGCTGCCATCTCTGCCCCCTCCACTTCTGTTCACACAGGCCCACATCTCACTGCTCTTGCAGAAAACGTTTCATTTGTGTTTAATACTGACACGTAATTAGAATTAGCCTCAAAATGTGCACTCCAAGTGTCAGCAGATGGCAGCCTGCTAGGACAGACAGCTGCATTGAGGTTAGAGCTCAGGGCTCCTCATTGACCTTTACATTTCCAGGTGCCCATAGTATGGCAGAGACTTGGAAGAAGTAACACAAGGTCCCCACTCCAGATCCACTACAATTTCTTCAGCCTGCTGCTGAGTAACAGTGGGCTTAAAACTTTGATCTGAAGTAAAACAGGAAGCAGGTCATTGCTAAATGTGCTAATTTAAAACTAGTCTACTTCAAAAAGACTTCAAAGTCCTTGCTAGTGTTACAAAACAATCCAGTCAGGGATGACTTACAAACACACATTGGAGCCAGACTCATAATTTTATCATAATGCACATCTGATTTTTGTGCCCTCTTCCCATGGGCTTATGTGGTGCAGAAGAATTTTAGTCCTTATTTTTCTAAAAAAGAAGATATTTCTAATATTAGGAAAATATTAAAATAAGACCCAAACCTAGCATTTGACCACTCAGGAATTGTAGTCCTACAAACATTAGTATCAAAAACTGAAGCAGTTTCAAAGTGGACAAGGTTGCTTCATCTATTTCCAGCATAACTCTCACCCAGCTTTAGAAGGACTTTTTTATCTTCTCATTTTAAATGAATGAATAGTTTATTAAAAACTTATAACTTGCCTTTTTGTAGTAATAAATTCCAAAAAGCATCAGCAGCACCTTACTCACGTGCAGCAGCTTTAAGGCAGACACATTTACCCCCTGATTCCCCCCTGCAAGTAGGCAGTTTGTGTTCATCTACCCAGGGCAGGGAGAACAGAGCCAAGAGAATCCTCAGCACTCTGAGGGGGGGCAGTACATTAAGAAATTAATGTCAGAAATGTTTATATCTAAGGCTTATAAAATTCCAGCAAAACACTCTGTCTTGACAGTGATACCATGGAGCAAATACTCCACGTCAATCATTAGCAGCCTCTTTTGGGAGAGAGAGAGAAGGAAAGGAGATGTGCCCCATTCAAATCAGAGTGTGAAGTTAATCCTCAGTCCAGGGGAATGTGCAAAGTGTCAAATTTGATTATTTCATGACACAGTACATACATTTTACCCAAAATGCAGCCTTCTAGAATGGACAGAAATTCCACTAGGCCACCTCCTCATGGAAAATATCCATAAAGGAATGAAGATTAGCCTGCAGGCACTGCTCTCTTTCCCTCCTGTTCCAGTTTCTGTTGCAGGGAAGCTGCACAGGCCAACAGTTACTCTTACCTTTACTCCCATACTCTTGACTTCATGTCTCACCAAAATTGTTTAACTGATGCACTGTATCAGAACTTTATGGGAGAAACACAAGATTCAACAGGCAGTAAGTCCCATACTAGAATACCAATACTTGAGGTGGACTTGGGGAAGACGTATTTAAATAACTGCTGGGCTCATTTCTCGGCACGCGAGGGAGCTGAACATCAATGTTTGCAACTGCTGTTCTGCAGTCACTGCCTGTTCAGCACCTCTTAACCACAGAGCNGGACATAAAGAAAAAAAAGTATTCCAGACGACAGACCTTCCAAAAGTTCTTCAAAACACCTTTTTTTTTTAGAGCTACTCTGCATTATCAAGTAGCACTTCTGCTTAAAAGGAAAACCCCTCCTTTACACCTGGTGCTTTTCTGGATTTTAGTACTGCTGCCCCCACAGGCTGAGATGCCTCAGTCCCACCTACCTTGCACACAGTGAGAAATGAAAGACAGAATTCAGTGTGACTTACACTGTGGTGTACCTCAGGCAATACACTTACCAGTCATCTTTTATTGCAAATCTAACAAATAAAACTTACATCTCAAATCCAGCATTAAAGAGCATTTCGTCTCTTATTAAACTACTCACTAAGGAAGAAAAAACTTGTCAAATAGCAAAAGTATTGCTGTTACAGGGCTCAGCTGATGCAGAGTAGTACGACTTCAGTAGTCATTATTCAGTGTTTACTGAATAAAATTCATTCTGTCCAGCTCAGTCATTGACTGTCTCAGGATACATCACAACATTCAAATGCTGAATGTAGTGAGTTTCCATGAGGACTTCACCTGTAACAGAACTTCAGCAAAGTGTAACAATACAATTCAAGTAGACTTCACTTATGCACATGGGCAGTTTTTTTCACACAGACCCAAAAGAAAGATCTTTTCAGCAGATACCTGTTGATGGCATGTGGAAACTGATTTCCATTTTTCCTGACAACAGCTAAAACAAAATTGTTTAAGATCTCAAGGAAAAAAAAATCTATAAAGGGACTTCTTTAGATTTGTCTGAAAAGCCAAAAAAACCAACATTGTTGCATCAAAATAACTTATACATAAAAACAAGTTAAAGATTAATTTATTAACAGAAAAATGTACATATTAAATATGAAAAAGTAGAATGCTCACACAGATCTAATGTCATTTTTTTCTTACATACACATACAATTAACATGTATATGGCTGCATGGTCAAGAATTAAACCAGCAGTGTGGGGTTGGATGACTTACAGACTAAGTGAAAAATAAAACACTTTAAAATCATGCATGTATTTTTAAACACAAGCATGCAACAAGATTTCCTGCTGCCTTTGTAACAGGTGTCAATGTCAAACTCAAGGCTGGAATGTCATCACTGCTGGCAGGGCACTACTGTGAGGACATCCATGTATGCAGTGGTCCCACTGACACCATCAGGTGTTGTTTATGCATGATCCAAGTCTAGATGTCAAGGCAAAACAGAAGGAGCCAGCAGGGAATACACCACAGAAGAGAGGTAAGAAGAGAAGGATTCACTACACAGCTACCAATAAAAATTAAACCATTTTTTTCCCTTCTCTTTCAAAACTAGATTTTACTGCAGGCAGAAATGACTGTGATACAAAACAGCTGACATTTAGGCTTTAAACACATTTTAGAGAAACCTAAAATTAAACACACTTCACTACAATATTCATACTGAGCAGCTATCTCTCTCCCCACCCCCCTTTCCCCAGTAATTAAAAATCCTAACTAGTGTGTTTAAAACAAATCTTGCTCTATTCTGCTAAAACATGGGCCCTTTTTGCAAGAGAAAGCCAACAAAAAATACATTTACATACTTCCCATTTTTAACTTAAGCTTATGTGCACATTACTCTTACTTTCAAAATCTGTATCCACTTTTGGTTTGAACTACAGAACAGCTTTAAGGAAGTCAGGTATCTTATTAAAGAAGACTATATTTCACCCAAACCATTGCCAGAAAGCATGTGAGTACCTTCCTAGAGGCTAATTCTTTCACTGGACAAAACAGTTAAACCCACAGGGCCAAAACAGTCCCATTTTTGGACTAGTAGCATCAATGTGCAAAGGAATTCTGCTGCTGGGGAATCAGACCACATTCAGGAAATCTGAACTCCACCTTCTTTTTTTCCCTAAATTTGCTCCCCCAAGGGAGCTACAACAAATTACTTGGTTTCTCCTGGACTTAGCTTTCCATGTATAGATAACAAATCCCCTTTTGCTTCCCCTCTGTAGCTGCTGATTTGGATTTTCACATGTGTAGATTTTAAAATGGCATTTGTGCAGCACACAGGATCCTGATCCTGTTTGGTTCTCATTGATACATGCTAACAACAAAGTGCTTAAAAGCCCTACCAGTTAAAGGAAAACTGTTAGACACAGAGCAGGGTTTACACCACCAGCATTTAGATCAGGATAGAGAACCAGAGAGCTTGGGGTGGAGAGAAATAGCACACCAGAGCTACTGCAGAGACAGCCTGTGAGTTTGTAGGATATGGAACAGGGAAGCAAAGTGTTAAACTTCTATGAAAATACTACCATTTTTTTTAACCATTGAAGTCATTCTACTAGATTATCCCAACCAATTCACTATCTAATGGAGTATTCAACAACAAATTTCTGTGAAGATCCAGTCACAAGATTTCTGTAAATATTCTTCACTCTGCAACACGTTAACTTGACTGATTTCCTCTTACCCAGACAGCATTAACCTTCCGTAATTATGAGATATACATTGACAGACCTTAGAGAGGAAACCAGCCTCAGTGCAGGGCACACTCTCTTTGGAAGCCAACGAGGTGAAGGACTGTCAGCCACTAAGTAATCTGGCCAGAGAACAACTGGTTGAATTATTTGTGCAAAATCAGTGCCATCCTGGGACAATTTCAGCTTCTCCTCTGTTAAAATTCACGAGAGTCTTCATTAGAGAGATAAAGGTGCATTAAATAAAGGCAGAAACTAGACCTAATTTTAAATATGCACTGGTTTAACAGAACCTTGTAATCTGCTCAGGTGTATTACGGTTGTGATTTTCTCAATGTTTCTTTAATGATTTTGGAAGGTAATTCTCTGTTGCACTGCAAACTACTTTTGTTCAGACACATTCAAATTTCCCCACAGTGGAGTGAGCAAGTTATCAAGAGAACTAATTAGCTTGACCTTCTGTTTGCCCAGTAATGAGAAATGCACCAAACAGGTCTCTCCTTTCATGTCTGAGTCTGTCAATTAAAGCTGAGGGTTACTATTCATGGCATTGTCCTCAGGAATATTTGCCACAAGCACAACCAATATAAGGAGTGCTCCATCCACTCACCTCTTAACACTACCAGGTAATAGCTCTGAATTTTTGTCAGAGGAGGAAAACAACAGCCATAAATGAAACTTCCTTTGCAGAAGCCAGGTACAATCCTTCTGAATGCAGAGTTCCTTAGGCAAAATTGAAAGCTATGGATTCAGACAGTAATGGATTGTATGGGCAAGAATCACTCTCAAAAGACTAATCAAATCCCAATTTATTAGGAAATTCAGGAATGGCTACATTTGAATGAATTAAAAATCCTTGTTTCTCTAGCACTGTAATAGTGCAAACTCTTCTTGCAAACATAAGACCTTAACTTACACAGCCAACCTTCTTTTACAAATAAAGCAAGTCAGAAGACAAACCACCAAAATCAAAGACCTGAGGACTAGCAGGAGCAGGGACCATGCTGTAAGTTATCCCTCATGTTACTCAAACAAGCTCATAACAGTCAAGGTTACAGGGGAATGAACTGAGAAAGGTTATTTTGGAAAAGAAACAAGGTGTTTTCTGCTTTAAGATAACCTAGAAGTCTCATATATGAAATTCTAGCAAACTGATCCCAGAAAATCAATTTCAAGAGCTAATATAAGGCCTTGGCTTTCCAATCCACAAGCTTAGATCTATATATTCATGACATCTTCCAGACATACTCTTACAAACAAATGCAACAACAGATCTTGACAATTCTGTTGCTTAGGGAAACTTCTAGGTCTGCTGGATTCGAAATTCACTTCCCATTTCATCCTGGGTATGCAGAACACTCCAGTTTTGCAGTCCTGAATACTCCCTTTGTAAAAGTGTAGCTGAACTGCAAAGAAGCCAAGGATCAGCCCTCCAAAGAGACTTGTTTCTTGCATAGAAGAGCACCACTGATCCCTTACCTGTTCTCTCCAGCATCACCCATCACTGTGAATGAGGATCTTCAGCTCACTGAGTGCCCCAGGGAGAAAGTCAGCATATACCAGTGGTGTTCACACAACACTCACACTAAGCTAAATGTCATCTAAATTATCTTTTTCTAGAGGTGCATCTCCCTTTTTCAGAGTTCCCATCCCTGACATCTTGGTGAGTTGTCCACTTGAATGTTTTCCTACTGACAACTGACATCCTTCTTCTGACTGAAACATTCTGATATGGGATGAAGTGACATTCCCCTTTCACCCAATGCCCCAAAAATCAGGGCATGGGGCTAAGATGTAGGAAGCCCAATTTCAGTTCCCTCCTCTACTGAAAGGAGGTTCAAACTTGCACCTCTCACTGCCTTACCCTCCAAGAAAGCACAGAGCCTGGGAAGTCACAGTCAGTCCTTGGCAGAGAATGATGCAGACTGAAGCTGGAGTCAGGCACATGGAGGAAAGGAACTCTGAGTTTTCCACATGCAGGAGACTGCCCTACAAGCTAAACCACACATAAAAGAATTTCACCATCTTTTAACCCCTCATATTTCTTCAGATTAGAACTGAGAGTTTTGACTGCTCTTGTAGCATGCATTCATAGAATCATAGAATCGATCCGGTTGGAAAAGACCTCCGAGATCATAAAGTCCAACCCTTGGTCCAACTCCAGTCCATTAACTAGATCATGGCACTCAGTGCCACGTCCAATCTGCGTTTAAAAATCTCCAGGGATGGTGAAACCACCCCCTCTCTGGCCAGCCCATTCCAATGACTGATGACTCTCTCTGTGAAGAATTTTTTTCTGATATCCAACTTAAATTTCCCCTGGCAGAGCTTGAGCCCCCCGTGCCCCCTTGTCCTATTGCTGAGTGCCTGGGAGAAGAGACCAACCCCCACCTGGCCACAACTTCCCTTCAGGTAGTTATAGACAGTGATGAGGTCACCTCTGAGCCTCCTCTTCTCCAGCACAAACACCCCCAGCTCCCTCAGCCTCTCCCCACAGCACTTGTGCTCCACTCCCTTCTCCAGCCTCGTTGCTCTTCTCTGGCCCTGCTCCAGCCCCTCAATATCTTTCCTGAACTGAGGGGCCCAGAACTGAACACAATACTCAAGATGTGGCCTCACCAATGCAGAGTACAGGGGAAGGATCACTTCCCTGGTCCTGCTGG
>VWZD01008908.1:0-20495 GCA_013396695.1 Sakesphorus luctuosus | reverse complement strand
GCTCCATTCACCAGCACTCTCTGGGCCCGATCCTCCAGCCAGCTCCTAATCCAGGAGAGGGTACACTTGTCCAAGCCATGGGCTACCAGCTTTTCCAGGAGTATATTATGGGAGACAGTGTCAAAGGCCTTGCTGAAGTCCAGATAGACACATCCACAGCCTTCCCCTCATCCACCAGGTGGGTCACCTGATCATAAAAAGAGATCAGGTTGGTCAGACAGGACCTGCCCCTCCTAAACCCATGCTGGCTGGGTCTAATCCCCTGTCCATCCTGAAGGTGCTGTGTGATTGCACTCAGGATGATCTGCTCCATAACCCTGCCAGGCACCAAGGTCAGGCTGACAGACCTGCAGTTGCCAAGGTCAGCCTTGCAGCCCTTTTTGTGGATTGGGGTGACATTCGCCAACTTCCAATCACCTGGGACCTCACCAGAGAGCCAGGACTGTTGGAAGATGATGGAGAGCGGTTTGGCAAGTTCTACTGCCAGCTCCCTCATCACCCTGGGATGGATCTCGTCTGGTCCCATAGACTTGTTAGGATGCAGCTGGCTCAGTAAGTCACTATTTCCTCCTGGAATACAGGAGGGCTATTCAGCTCCCTCTCTCCATCTACCAGCTCCAGAGACCAATTGTCTTGAGTGCCATCTGTCTTACTGGTAAAAACTGAGGCAAAGTAGGTGTTAAGTACCTCAGCCTTCTCCTCATCTTTCATATGCTGAAAATAAGGACTGGGCTTCCACGCTTAGGTACCTGATTTCTGCCTACATCCCTCTGTCAACACCATAAAGTTTTTGGGGACTGCTTCTCAAGCAATTCTTAATAGATATAAGAGACCAAAACCCAGTGGTCTGAGTCCCAACCTCATTCCTATTCTACTTGGCAAAACCAGCCCTCTTCTATAAATCTGCACCCATATTGCTTCCTGAAAGAAAAAGGTTGGTCAGTTCCCAACAGCTTTTGGCACCAGTCGGTCCTAGATGACCAGCTAATATTTGCTTTTCAGTAAGAACACACAAAACTTTGGACAGTAGTATCAGGCATCAGAATTCCACTGGTTTCAACCAGCTGAATTAGGAATTACATCTTGTGGTAAAGCAGTGCCTGCAAACTTAGACTCCCTTAATTCTGCCTTAGATCATGGTTTTAAACCTCATGAAGGCCATCAGTTTCTCTTTCTCAGACCACTTCTCCAGATGATAAATGGAGATAAATACAATATCTGTTCTAGCATGCTTTGAGAAATACATAAGAATAAGATTACATTACTATTAAGGCACTTCATAGTCGATGACACTTCTTCAAAGTGTTGGCAAAGAACCACTGAACTGCAATTTTAAAATGAAGCAAAACCAGGTAATTAGCAAAGAGAGTAACAACTAGCCAGGCATCTTCTTTTCTCAGTCACAGTTTTATAACAATCATGGAATCTTTTAGTCCAAATTCCCAGTTCTAATTTTCAAAATGAGAACAGATTCCAGCATTTGCACTCTGAAGCATCATGCCACTTAAGAGCTGATGCTGACTGCTCAGGTCCACAGCAGAACACACCACAAAGTCAGAAGCAACCTTGAGCCCTTAAACATTTTTTTTGCTCATGTCAAAATATGAAAACCAAGTATCCTTTACCTTACGAAAGAAAGACATTACTGAATGGGGAAATCACAACCCATGAGAATGTTCTTCTTTTATAATTAGAAGGTAATATCTTGGAGAAACATGTTACAAGGGCACCTGTCAACATGACACCACATTCTCCCTCGTGGACCTTATCCACACCATCTAATGAGAACAGACAGCCAGGACAGCTGGGTCAGAGTGCTGGGAGCCAATGTGTTTGACAGGCAACTGCATTCACATGGCAGTGTGCAAGTTAACAGCAAAAACCAGAGGAAAGTTTTCCTTTCACAGTACTCACCCATTTTAAACTAGAAACTATTTTGCAGTATCTGTATGATCCAGGAAGGAAACAAAACTGAAACTGGAAACAGCTTTAAGATTACAGAACCCATAACATTAGCTGCATAATCAAATGACAAAACTGATTTGTTTATTACATCAGTATTTCTTTCTTAGTGATATAAATTAAGTATATTTTTTGGCCATTTTCCCATGACAGGAACAAATCTTCTATTCAAGAACCTGCTCATTTTAAGGGCTGAGTCTTTAGAGCCCATTAGAAAAACATCATCAACACATTTTGGTTTTTTTTAATGCAAGGAAAGAAATGTTAAGCAAGCTGCCATTCCCATTTTTCAAAATAAATCTGTTCTTCTCTCCCACAGTTATATACCAGTAGATAAAACTGATTTCAGCAGTTGCTTCTGATTTACATGGCCATGAAAGTGCTCACAAACTCATAGCATGTGTAAAGACATTTCTGTAGCGTCTCCTTATGCTGCTGAGTCGGCATTGCCTCTAACCTAGGACAGCAGAGGAATTTCAAGTGCTATTATGCTGCAAAGGGAAAACGTGCCTTGCTTTCCAGACTATGGATTATTATTCATGTTGCCTCAGTGCCCTGAGAGCAAGACCCTTGGTGCAGATTGCTGTACATATCTCAAGACAGAACAATTTTTGAATATTTACCACCTGAACGATAGCAGCAAAACCAAAGCCAGGAAGCTGAGACAGAAACCTCCATCAGGGCTTCCTCAAGATCTCCCAATGCCCCTGTGACAGGTGTAAGTGCAGCTCAGGGCCGCAGCACCGTATTTCCTCTCCACTTGGATTCCCTCTCAACAGGACAGTGCTTTTCAGTACAGTTTGGTATCCTTCTGAACTATAACACAGATACAGCCTTAATTTTTTACCATGATAAGTTTAAACTTATTGTAGTTTGATTTTTTCACATATTTGTGGGGAAATGCTTTAATGAAAAAAAGGCTTCATCTTTGGAAGTGAATACATATCAATACTTGTATATGTTTTGGCTCTCTCCTTTCAATGACAAATGGGGAAGGATACGTCAAGAGACACATCCTATCACTTGAAGGTCTGGGCCAGAAAAAAATAAAACAAAAAAGGAATTGGGTTTATCCATTGTGATTTCACAATCTTTGTGTATGTAGGCAGCTTTCCTGAAAACAATAAGTATTCCTCTGCAAGACTTTGGGTGAAACGAGTTCAACGAGGCATTGAAATTTTTCAGGTACCTTTAAAAAGCAATTTTCTAGGTATTTTTGGAGCTCCTGCCTATAGACACCCACACTCCAGTTGTTTAGGCACATTATTAAAACATCCAGCTCCAGGACTTCAGTCAGTTATTGACTTTATACCAACCGAAATTTATTATCACTGTTTGTTCATGGCTTACATGTCTTTACAAAAAAACCCACAAAAATGAATAATTCAGTTCTCATTTCATGCTAACAGTACATTAGTTTATTCATCAATTAGTCGCAGAAGAAAAATATTCCTTAGCACTTCCAGTGCCAGATTTCAAACTAAAATAAAACAGTTCTCAGACATCTCAGAGGCCACATATCTTAACAGGTGCCAAAATTTTGGTCAACCCTATCAAAGGTGGCACTTGCAATCATATTATCCTCCAATGTACCAGCCCAATCCAAATTCTGTATTTCCAACTCCAATAATACAACAGAGATATCCTCTCACCTCTTTCTCTTTCCTCTTTTGTTGCACAGGCAAAGTCTGCTTTGTCTTACACAAACCTCAGAGCAAGGTGAGTATGGAAAGGGCAGCTGGCTTCATATTTGCACCAAGAACACTGGTTGTTCATACCAGGCCTTCCCTTCTTGTCCAGAAAACAAGCAGCACCAGGGCACTGGCAACTTATCTGTGTTGTTCTGGCGTGACAGATTTTTCATTACTCAGTGGCTGTACTCTGCTATTTCAGTTAGAAGCTAACAGACTTGAGAGTGTGTGTCTAGCTGCACGTCTGACCAGCTACAGGCTCCAGTCCTTTGCTTCTCCTGAACATGGGACTGCAGCTCGTTAGTGCCAGAGAGGTTGCTCTGCGTCTACTCTGTGTGGTTCTCACAATGAATGTACCAGTTCCACTGGAATCTCAAAGCTCAAGTGTCACACAAACAACAAACTAGAACTTAAGTTAGTTAAGTTAGGAGCAGGATACTAAACCACAAATTTTACATATCAGTTTGTAGCTCAGAGACTGCCTTTCCTACTACAGTTAGATAACACATAAAACAAATTAGCTTTTCTTTTTTAAGAGTAAAAGTCAAACATGAAGAGTTTGCAGCTGATTCACTGACATTCCCCAGTCCAGAGTATATTTGTCATATAGACTCAGTTAAATCCAACTGACGCACAGTTCAAACCACTGTTTGATGACTGTAACCTCTCCTTACATGCATGCAACAGTGACACAGCTAATACCTGCCACTGCATTTTTCCAACAGGGGAAAGGTAATCAAAATGAAATTCCTGCTAGAACTAATCCTTGTAAGCACTAGTTGAAGAGACATGCGTGAGAGGAAAGTCTACTTCCCACCTCTTTCTGCCTCCTGATTCAGCTCACAGGAGGCAAGTCCACATCTGATGCAGGAAGCTCAATGGACAAAAGTGCTGTAGCTCCCAAGGATGAAATACCCAGCAAAGCTGGCGTGAAAGTTCAGCAAAGGCATTGCTGCCCAGCTCTTTTTCATGTTTTGCTTCATGACTTGGATAAAGAGTATTTTCTCATTCTCTCCTGCCTAATTTATGTTTACATACACGTACAGCACAAACCCATGTCACTGTTTTGTAATTGGACACTGCGCAGCCACCTGCCAGACTGCTGGTGTTTGAACAGCTCAGCACATACTCGTACAACCATGGTACAGAAACCACTGCAATTCTGTACAGGGTGACAAATTGTTCTAAGTATCTTACAGGGAGATAGTCTGTTTACTTACATCTAGGATATAAAACTCAAAGAAATAACACCTAGTAGCAGAGAAGAGGACATGAACAGACAAGGCAATGATCTCCTTCTCTGGCATTTTCTAGGCATGTTTTCCCTCTGTGGGCACTGTGAATGTATCATCACTCTATGAGGATGTTTACATCAATATTTCATCACTAATAAACAGACAAACCAAATACAGTTTTCCAAATTCATCCATAATATGGAAGTGCTCAATCTGAAGATCATTAGAGAGATCTTATTTTCAGCATACCTGAGGGAGGGTAATTGAAAAATCAGGCCCTCTCATCAGCATGTTCAAAAAGTCCCAGAAATTGCTGTCTGCCCTGAAAGGGAGCTTGCATATCATGTCCATCATGGTACATCATGAAACATTAGTAAGAACAATTATGTTCTTAACTAGGCATTTACTCATCTGCAACAAGAGTCAGACTGCTGAAACCACTTCACTTCCGCTGAAATCAATTAATCTCTAGGAAATTAAGAGGATTTGAACACCTGAACAACAGGTGAGTTCTGGCTTCAATCCCACAGTTCTACACAGAGCTAAGGTGGCAGCTTGTGTGAAAGTTTCATAGTAAGATTGTTACAGCAAGACCAGCAGAGACCCCACACACCCATGGGGTGTTCCAGGCAGATTCCACTTTATTCAAATGAGACACACACTTATATAGTCCAGTTAACCCCGCCCTGACACAGCAGGTCTCGACCCCATAGGTTAAGGCTGCAAACATGGACATACAAGGTAATATACAGGTGCTTGTTAACTCCAAACCTGGTGTCTCATGCCCTTCTGGGCTTACCAAGCTCAGTGAGCCACAACATAAGATGCCTCCTAAAATCTACTTTTTAAAAAAAGCATATTGAGTATTATTTTCATCATATATACAATCACACATCCATTTTCTATTTGGGGACAGAAAAAAGAGCAAGCAGGAGCTGAACTCAGTTTCCCAGCCCCCAACAGGACACTTACATTTCACATGTTGCATATTTGTTCCTACTGGTTTTCTAGGCCGAATGCACAACAATTTCACTGGAAATTGAGCCAGACCCTTAATAGTAAAAATGGCCTTCAGTGAAAGGTGCACATCCATACTGATTGGCAGCATCTGGTCCTAACCAATAGTACTTAAAAAAAAATCTGAGAGTCATTCTGTAAGAAAGGACATTTGACTTTCTTCTGTCAGAACAAAAGCTAAAAACACAAGAAAAAGCAGAGAAGAAACCTCTCTCTAAATCCTCCTGGATGAGACAAGAACCTGGAAGATGGAAAATCCAATTTCCCTTGCTGCTTTCACCCACCTGAAGCAGGGTCTTGAACCAGCTTTCCTAAGTGAGCAAGAGCACCAGCCTAGCAGCTATTGCACTGGGTTGAACCCTATTTCTGTGAAGGAAAAACCACCAACAGATAATCCCAAAGCCAAACCCTCACCACTATAATGCTTACCTCCCCCAATCTCTCACGAGTCTAGAGACTATTTAGGTTTAAAGTCAGCACTGCATTCAAGTAACAGTTATATTCCACATACAGACAGATATCCACACCACTCCAACTACTGCACTGCCACATAAGAGATCCTATCAGCCCACTGATGACAGGACTGTATTGTCCTTTGTCACGTACATTTTCACTATGCATCTGTCTATTGACCCATTCAAAGACTACATTCCTGCTACAGATGAAAATAGCCTTTTCTCTGGCTATAAAGTAGCTAGTCCATTTAGGACACTAACAGGGAAAAAATCAAGTCATGTATTATAGGCAAGTGATTTGTCTTCATAAAACAGTCCTAATGCAATGGATTGCCCCAACATTCATTTTCTCTACACTGTTTCTAACCAGCCAAGTCAGAGAGTGCAAATCACATCTAAATGTGGCAAGTAACAACAGACAAATCCAAAAGAGCAGAGGAAGCCAAGATAGGTTGCATACTTACAAGAAAAATAAAGAACAAACAGCTATTTACAATACTTCCTGTACAATAATTGCACCTACAGTGCATTTGACTAAACAAAGGAACCTGCAACCACTGCCAGTCACATACACGTTCCCATAACTGCTGTTTTCCAATGCAGCTTCAACAATTTTCAGTCCTGGCTCGTAAGCTCCTACCATCCCCCTCCCTAGCTAAGGCAAACCTTAACCTAAATAGCAGTTCAGTTCCTCCAAGTGAATCCAGTTATTTCCCCTCATCACCATTTGTATAGTCTATAGCACAAAAAATATGAGTAAATATTGAACTGAAAAAGTTTGTTAAAGAAAATAAATAAGCCTGGATATAGTCTCACTGACAATTGCAGAATATCTTGAATTGAGAGGGACCCACTAAGATCACCCAAGTCAAACTTCTGGCCCTGCACAGGACACCACAAGAATTTTACCGTGTGCCTGAGAGCATTGCGCAAACGCTCTTTGAGCTCTGGCAGCCTTGGTGCTGTGCCCACTGCCCTTGGGAGCCTGTTCAGTGCCTGATTCCCTCTGGGGGAAGAACCTTTTCCTAATATCCAGCCTAAACCTCTGCACAGCTTCATGCTGTCATTTGGGTCCTGTCACTGGTCACAGACAGCAGAGATTCTTGCTGCCTCTCCATTGCCCCTCATGAGAAAGCTGCAGACTCTGATGAAGTCTGACCTCCATCTTCTCTTCTCCAGCTGAACGAGTCAAGTGCCTTCACCTGCTTCTCTTAAGGTTTCCCCTCCAGGCCCTTCACCATCCTCATTCCCTCCTTTGGATGCTCTGTAATGGCTTCCTGTCTTTTTTATATTGTGGTGCCTGAAACTGTCCCAGTATTGCAGGTGAGGCTGCCCCAGAGCAAAGCAAACTGAGACAATCCCCTCCCTGGCCTGGCCATGCTGGGCCTGATGCCCCCCAGGACAGGGCTGTCCCTCCTGGCTCCAGGGCACTGCTGGCTCATATTCAGCTTGTTATCACCCAGGATCCCCAGGACCCTCAGGTCCCTTCCCAAAACTGCCCTCCAGCCTCTCAGTCTCCAGTCTACACACACAACCAGGTTGCCCCAAAGCAGGTGCAGAATCCTACACTTGTTTCTGTTGAACTTCATACAGTTGGTGGTTGCCCATCTTTAATTTGTTGAGGTCTCTCTGCAGGGCCTCTCTGCCTATGAGGGAGTCAACAGCTCCTCCAAATTTTGTCTCATCTTCAGACTTACTTTGTAACCCTTCAAGTTCTGTGTCCATGTCATGTAAGATGTTGAAAAGCATCAGGCCTAAGATGGAGCCCTGCAGGACCCCACTAGTGACCAGTGACAGCTGATGTAACTCCTATCATTAATGACTTGTAAATAACCTGCCATTCGAAGGCAGTCTTCACAAAAAAATCCATGTTTGGCAAAGGCAAAAGCTCTCTCCTATGACAAGGTTCATAAAGGCATGGAGGAAGGTGATCAGCACCTTGTACATCACACTTGAAGATTCATTTTCAGTTTGCTTTCATAAAACCTAAAGAACTGCAAGTACTCACAGTGTCACCAGAGGCAACAGAAAATTCACAGGGTTTTCAAAGACATTCACACAGGCAGGACATCCATGACAGGGCACTGCTGAAATTTGAGTAATAAGCTCCAGGAAGATGACAACTTCAAAGGTATTAAGCTGGCAGTGCCAGGCACAGCCATTATTCAAATAGCTCTCTGTCACTGAAGGAAATTTATTAGAGCTTTCAGTGTGATCATAACAATATGTAAATTGGACTGCTCAAATGAGGATATATGGTGACGATATGTTGTAGGAGTCACCAGCTAAACACTGGAAGTAGGGATGAAAAAATTATACCATTACTGTGGTCAGGCATTCTGAAGGCCTTGGCTTAACAGACTGAGCAAAAATGTACTACATCAAAGAAACCCTCTTGACTAAAGTTGCTCAATGATAACAATAAAGCACATCTAAGTACTGAACTGTGGAATACAGTATATCAAAAACAGGTTATTATAGAGAAAGAGACACAAAAGACATGAAAAATAGGTGTCTTACGGTCTTGTTGACTGCATTTTGTTAATATATTCTGCAAGCAGTCAAATTGATGAAAACTATCAGATTCATATTTCTAAATGGTCACTGTTTCATCTATATTGTAGTTCAGATGTAAAGAGTTGTTTTAAAAGAGCAAATGATGATACATTTAAGAAAAACTGGCAAACAATGTTAACCAGAACTACATTAACAGATCATTAGGCTCTGTTTATTTACTTTTTAAAAAAGGCATTTCAAATCTCCTATGAGTAAAAAAAGCAGAATTCTTTTACAAAGTCCACTTTCACAATTCTAAGAGGTAAGATTCACAGTGTGAGAAAGTATGTTTAACATCTTTCAAATTTTAATGGGGATGGAACACATGGGCTCACACTCACCCAGGGACCATCAGATCCTCTCCTGTAACTAGTCAGACTCTTTAATAAAGCTCTATTTTCACAAAGTGCTGAGTAATCTTCCCTTCAGAACAGCCTCAAGATCATCTCTGATACCTCATCCCTGTATATCACCTCACACACAAGACAAGCCCTGACCACCACTGTGGTACTTGTGCATGAGCAGGACTCACTGAACACAAAATGCCACGAGGCTGAACTGGACTGCAGATGTAATTAAGACACCCTGCAACCAGGCAATTGCAACCACAAGGAAAATGCACTGCAAAAATCAAGGAGTAGTTGCAAAACAAGGAGTGTTTCAATCACAAAGGCAGTCTATATCTTGTAGAAAAAGTCACTTTACAGACAAGAACAAATCTCTAAAATGGGGAAGAGGCATGCTGGAGTACTCTCGAGTCACTTCAGTCCTCAAAAGAATCACCAGATTTTAAGTTACAACAAGCAAGTGCAGGCACCTCTTACCAGTTCCTCCATGGCCATGACCATTTGTGCTGGATGATTCCCTCAGCACTTGTGTTACTTTGCATTTGGGCACTTTCAACCTTCATGTGTTTGCCCACAGCACACTGGTCAAGTAAAACAAGTGGAGCTTTCCAGCATCCAAATCCACTGCTGTTCAGATCACCCCATAGCCCTAAACAACAGGGATGCCGACATGGGTTATCTATCCCATCAAAGGAGAATGAACCCTCAATGCAGATGAGCAATCACACAGAAACTTTCAAGTTCTCAAAGGATGAAAAGCAACACACTTGAGGGCATCTAATCTATCCTTGCCAGGGCCCAACAGACACACCATTTTCCTGTCACCGGCAGCAAAATCAAGGCTGCGGGCTGAGAATTAGCATAGACACCTTCTCTGTGTCCACAGAAGACAAGGGCTTACACACCACAAACCTCTCCAGCAAGCTAAGCATCAACCTGGATTCACTACAGTGAGGGAGGTACTTGAATAACCCACCTGTACTCCTCTTGCTGTAACTCAGTGAACAGCTGTTCATGATAACTGGAAGTGACAATCACAGTTGAATAGTAAATAATAGAGACCTTTCCTTAAGATGAAAGGGATTGGAATAAAGTTAGCACTGCAATTCTAAATGCTGTGACTAAATACAGAAAGCTATTGAGAGTTTTGAATCACCATGCCATGAGAAAAAATAAAAAATCAAATGTAACAGGGAAGAATTCATTTCAGTCTAACATTTTAAGCTGGAAAATAGAGGGTATAGCATATATATATGTATATATAGCATATATAGATTATAGTTATTGCATTCTTTGAACTACAACTAGCAAATTCTGAAATCTGGCACCTAGTTATCTGGTATCTGGTTCCACTCACCAGTAGGAGCAGAGGTTTTGATCTCGATATGTACCAGTTTCAGTCTTCAATGGCTTTACACTCACTGAAGCATGAAAGAGCAAAAATAACAGTTGAACTTGAGCTTAAAGGTCTTTTTCAATCTTACTGAGTCTAAATTAAAATATATCTATATTTTACATATAGATATATAATGTGATAATATGAGAGATCTCTCAGGAAAGACGAAGCAGAATCTGGTACTGCCCAGAGAGAGAAAAACTGCTGCTTTGGGAGGGAAAAAAAAAAAGGAAATAAAAAAATTAAGCAACCACAGTGTCTACTGGCAGTCCTACAAAAAGACTAAGACTTTCAGATGTAAATAAGCACACTTTTGCAAATGACTTGTAACCCCCTTTTCCTGCCTTAACAAAAAGCATCCTTTTAGGGTACCTCACAAAATGACAAGAAACTGTTCAATATCTAGTAGTGACAGCTGAAAGTACACTACATACCCTGGTGACTGGCACAGGTCAATTTAAATCAGTTATTGTAGTGAATCACATTCCAGAACTTCTTCAAACAGACACAGAAAATTTAATCCAGACTGGGCTACTGGGATATAAGAAGCTATTCCTGGATTTGGTATTTTGCAGTGACATTTGGCAAAACTTACTTCAGCATGATGCAGGTTAAAAAGTAACTTGTTCTATTAATAGGTTCCTCCAAGGGCCATATTCACAGAGCCTAATTATACTCAGGTCCCCATACTTTTTATTTTCTAAAAGAAAACTGTAGTTTAATAATATATTTCAGTCCCATGAGTAATCTTTTTCAGAAGTTACTCCATCAGGGTATCTATCACCACCGACAAAATACAAGGAACTTAAGGGATTTAAAATCCATTTCTTAATGAAATTACATGATGGGATTTCTGGGATCACCTTCCAAACATGATGGTCAATGGCTACTGCTGCACTACTGTACACCTACCTTTCCACAGTCTTCAACAAATGCATTTTTTAATGATTTCTCTGAATAACTGTCATCATAAAGATGCATAACTGCATATTTCCTTTAGAACACAATTAAGCAGAGCCACTTGATGCTGAGATCTTAGCAGTGAATCTCCCGAAGTACCACAGCAGCCTTATCTGTTCCATCCTAGAGATGTATGGGGGAAAATAATAATAATAATAGGTAACACCTTCAGCTTCAATCAGCAGTATGTCCCAAGATTGCAGGATCTGAAATGCAAATGATCAAGAGACCATTAAAACATTAAAGACTTGGCAGATGTATGTTCATCCTGGTTTGGGGAGAGAGGGAGAAAGGCACAAACAGGGGGTAGGGAAGGAATTATGGAGGCATTTATTCCAAAGAAATAGAGAATGACATACAGTTACCGTATTTATCCTTTCACAGAGTAGTTACATGTCTCATTAAAAATATACTTACTATCCAATATTTATTATTTCATGTGGACAAAAAATATTAACAATAAATATTCCCCATTCAGCTCTAATAACTGTTATCTATATCAATTAATTATGCTTACAGGATGGAAGGCTACTCCAGAGTTATGCCACTACAGACTAACCTTCAGATGACTTTCCATCCTACTTGGACTGGTTGCATACTTTCCTCCGAGGGAAAAAGCCTCCCAAGATTCTATTGCTGCCCACACTAGCACAGCATCAGGACTGAGCAGAGTGATCTTGTGATACAGATTTTGCTATTTGTACTCTCCAAAGCAAAAAGAGAATCAAAACCTTTTCCTCTTCAAAGGGCACTTCCAACACTTACGGCTGCAAAGACGTAAAAATAATCCTTATCCATAAAGCTATCCAACAAACACCTCTGCATATGTGCAATCAACTAGAAGAACTTTCTTAGGATTCCTTTAGTTTCCATATGTAGTCATTTATGATCAGTGTCATAAAAGTTAAACCCCCTACTTTTCAACTAAAATTGTACCTAGAAGCTTCAATTTTCAGCCTGCAGAATTTGGGACTGTATTATTGTCACAGTCACATCATGTTATTTCCATCAAAACAGCTGGAGGTTTCCAGTGTAGGAAGCAATTATTATGAAAAGTGTCAATGTGTCATTTTCCCCAAGTCACATGTTTAACTTCACGCTATAGCATTTGACAAGTAACCAGCTCTAAGCCTCCACAAAGAAAAAGTAAAATGGAGAGAGAGCACATGTGCAAGTCACAAGAGAAAAGCACAGTTTACCCACTACTATGTGAGCAGATTCTGCCATTGCTGACTGATGCCACAGTTGTGGCACACTTCTAGAGTTGAATTGCTTTGGTGGAAGGCAGGCTGCACAAATGAACAGTTTGCCTTGACCCGACAATACACATACAAAAAGTGTCAGTCTAAACCATCATGCTCAGTAATTACGCGTTCGATGAGTGGTGCAAGCATTTTAGGAGGCGATAGTCACATTTCCTGGCAGGGATGAGAGAAAATGTCCTGCCTGACAAATGCAAAACAAAAAAACAGAGTTACTGTGCTACCTTTCAGGCCTAAAAAGCTCCATTTAATGGCAGTGCTAGGTACAAAGGACCACACACATGCCTGAAGCTTCCTGGCCAAGTGACTTGCCAGGGTATGTGCCTCCAGTAGACATATCTCTCAGCATAGAGTGCATCTACCAGCTTAACCCATGTAATGTGACCAGTGACATTAGAAAACTATAAAGCACAAGACTAGATAGTAACAAGACAGCAACATGGCTACACATTCCCTCAAGCAAGCAGAAGTGCCTTCCTGTATGTCCTCCCCACGTTTGCTGGCCAGTACACACGTTCTGCTCACTCCAGATCATGCTGCAGTCTGACCCTCCTTTGAAGACACAGACACACCCTTGATGTCTCTCCTCCAAAGACAGAGTCAGCCTTCTCTCTGCGACCCGGGCAGCCGTGGCTCTCGCCAAAGTCAATGCACCCCAGTGAACAGTTCCTGGTTCGCAGTTCCAAATTGCTTACTCAGACCACGCACACAGGGTCTTGTTCTCCCATTTCACTTGGCACTTCAAGTATCATGCTATTAATTTGGAAGCTAATCATTTCTGAAAATACTTGGAGGAGAAGTAAAAAAACAAGTATGGGGACTTGACCAAAAAGAGTTTCAAAACTCTTACGCTGGAGTCAAGACAAGGAAGTGATACAAAACATATGAGATCCAAAATCCCAATTCCACTTAGAGGAGGAATCTCTTCTTCATACATTCTATTCTCCAGCTACTCACAGTATATTAAATTAATGGATACTCTGAGCTTCAGCATATGTTTAGTAGCTACAGTGCAGTTTTTTGAGCAATGATATGGCTTTCTTACTGTACAGAAACACACACATATGGATGCATTCATGAACATCAAAAACACCTATGCAGACTTCGATATTACTCACCAATACATATTGTTCATGGTCAAATAGTGCTTTAGGCTGTGTTAAGCAATGCAGAAGCTAGTAAAAAGTGTCCCAGTTCCTCAGAACCTAGGAAAACCTTATAAAGTATGTCTTGGGTTGAGCTGGAAAAATACCAACTGCACAATACACAGTCTTTTTCTCCTTCTTAGCTGAGAAAAGGGAGAAAGGGAAAAAAATAACCTCAAACTAGATTTAAACTTACACTAACTATATATATATTTATACAGAAAAGAGAAAATTAAAAGAAACGACAATATAACATACACTTAGACAAGTTAGAAATAACTCCTTAGTCCCCATCGAAAACAGATTCCACCACCCTAGATCTATAAGCACCCCAAAAGACACCCAGCAAGAAACAGAAAGTATAACAACAAAATGTTTCTACTTCCCTGAAACTAAAAGAAAATGCAAGTCGCGGCAGCAGCAGCAAGGCCCAGACAGCAGGGCAGGAGCTGCATGTCTTGCCTCTACTTTGGCCGTGATGGAACTGAGTGAACATCTCCCACTCCTGTATTCCTATCTCAGGTTTGTGTCATCTGGTCTGAAATATGAATTAAATCTTGTTGCCAGTACACCCAAATAACTGTGGCAATGTACCTGCTTACATGAGAAGTTAATCAAACGGGTACAGGAAAGTCACAGACACTTTTTAAGCCATGGCATCCTGTTGCACAGACATTTTGTGGATGCATCCAAAACAGCTATAGCCACAATCCATACTGAATTTGTGTTCCCCAGTGCCAGGGATGTTGAGCAGTTACACATAGCACACTCGGCCACAAGAACACAATCCTGTCTCCCTCCTGTAATATTTCCAGCAGAGGTAAATCTCTGCAGCACATCACGGGACAGCCACAGCAAGGCAGCGCCAGAGCAGGGCCAGGGAAAGGCAGCTCTGTGGCAGCGGGGGATGCTCACAGACGGCTTCTCCCGCGAGCCAAGAGTGACACCTGCCGGGATCCGGGCTGGCCTCACCTCCAGGGGCTGCGAGGAGCCAGCCAGAACAGCTCTCTCCGCACGGGCACCAGCACCGGCGGCTTGGACCGCACAGCGCCCTGGGCACACACACCCCACCACCGCGTGCGCTTCAGCGGCATCCACACACTCAGGAGACCTCCAGACGAACCATACCACATGACACAATTCAACAGTGGCACACTACATCAAAAGTGCGCAGCAAAAAGCATCAGTTACACTTGTGTCAGGAATAAAGGATAACCGTGTCCACCTCAAAGCAGGGAAAGATACAAAAAGCAGCGATGTGAAAGGGCAAAAACCATTAATTGCAATCCTTTCCAGCTCTGTCCCACATGACTTTCAGGGACAGTGATATCACCATAGAAGTGAAGCAGAAAACATAACCACGGGGGGGGGGTGTCGCAAACACACAAATCAAAACAAAACAAACAAACAAACTAAAATAACCTCAAGCCATAAGACCTTCAAACATTGTTAACTTTGCAATACAGAAAAGTATCCTGTCTGGCTTTTAGACCCAATATTGGATTGCAGCTTGGAAGGAAAGCAACAGATAATGTTGTTACAGTCAGATATTACCACCGTACCTGCCCAAATTGTGGCAGGAGAGAGGCTTGTGCCCCAGTATCTAATGGCTGACTGTTTCAGTTTAATCACTTCTCCTTCTGGATATACTATGCAGGTATTTTTTGAAGTAATCCTAGATGTATGCATAAGAGGACTATAAATACTAGCTTTGATAAATGAAAGCCTATTTTCTGTGAAATTGTAATTTGGGACATATTTTACAGGATTGACAAATTCAGGAAGGGTGCCATAACAGAAATAACAAATTATTAGTAGGAAAGACCAAGACAAGGCATTAGGGCAGGAGAGCAACTGCACCATGACACAGGCCTGGCATCCACACACCAAGACTAAACTTCTGCATATGTCAGCTGGTAAGTGTTTGTGGCCACCATGGTGCCAGTCCTGTGCAAAGGTTACAAGAGGTCAATATCCACATCAGTTGTGAAGATTTCTAGAAAGATCAGCAGAGGATAACATCACTTTGTGCAGTAAGTGAGAATTAGATCTACACTGCAGTGAGGCTGAGTGTTCCTTAACCTTAGATCTCAGCTCATGCCAGTTTTACGGTGCTGCCCCTGGGGGCCCTGCAGGTAACATGGGCTTTGCTGTGTTGGGAGGGTTGGTGAGCACAACTTAACTAATCCTAGGAACTCACTCACTGCCATTTTCCTACAGAATTAACCTCAAACAGATTTGGCTCTCTGTGATTTTGAGGTAGGAGGCTCTGGACTGAAACTGAGGTCACAAAGCATTTCTCATTCTGTCCCACCCCACCCACTCCCAGATATCAGGGAAATATAGGAATGAGGGGCTAAGGTGGAGATAAAGTAGTCTCCAAGAAAAAAAGTCTCAGCTTTCTATTCTGCAGTTCTAACTGCGGGAGGGTGAACACAAAAATAACAGAGCATTGCTGCCACCACGTGCTACAAGAGATCTCTGCAATCAAAGGAATTGATATTTGTTTTGGCACACTCAGGGCAGAGGGTGGGCAGAAGGTCTCCATCTAACCTCTGGAGTGCTGGAATTGTCTTTCAGCCAAGTGCCCATCCCCAGGAATGCTCCACTCTCTTCCAAGGGCTGGGGCACAGTCAGCCCAAGGCTCCCAGGGCCCTCCCCAGCCAAGCACTGCTGCAGAGGCAGCAGCCCAGGGGCCAGCTCTGCCCACTCCCCCTTAACAAAAAGGCAACAATGATTTGGCATCTTGGTCATTGATGGTCAGTGATGCAAACCATCCATGCTTTCTCTTTATGAAAGGAAGCTCATCACAAATCAAGGTGGCATGTTTGTCGTTGTCCTGCCCAACCAGAGCAAGCACAACCACTTTTCATTCACAGTAATCAGAGGGTTTGATTCTGGCTGAAATTAAAGAGCCCACTAAACACCAGAGCTTGCATTACAAGAACTGCTGGTCTGGTAAGGTTTGTGTTTGTGTCTGTGCTCAAGCACAGTTTGAATAAAGTTGTATTCTTGTGGAGGGATTTTTGCTGGATTGGTTTTCAACAAAGGTGTTTAAAGGCACTCTAGATCTTCAGCAGTCACATGAAGATCTTTTTCAGAGCAGACCCACTTTATTAACATGTATTGAATAGTTTCCTAATAAAAAACAAACAAACCACCACAGACAAAAGCCTATAAAATTATAATAGAAAACAATCTTCTACAGCATGTTTGAACAATCCCTGAAAATTTCATAAAGGAAGATTAGAACATTCTGAAGAAGAGAACAGTTTTTCACAAGAACACACTCCTGAAAAATGGATATCTGACACAATGTTAGTGCATTTAACTGAACCATTTGTCTCACTGATATTTTTGACAGTTTTTTAAATTTCACTTGTTCCCTGCTTTTGTCCCTTGTTTCTGAGACAAATTTCAACTAAAAATTAATTTAAAAAATATATAAGTGTTTTCCCATAGCAGCTGAGTATCAACACAAAAATGATAGCTTTTTCTAAAAATGCAAAAATGTTTTCACGTATTTTAAATCCTAAACACCATGATATCCCACAGATAAAAAGGTAGGCAACCAGTGAACCAGAAAAGAAACAAACTTTCTCACAGGGAGACAGGCCTTCATTTTTGAATCACACTAGAGGCCTGCAACAAGAGAGTCTCCAGATTTTCTTGATTCCAAGCAAATATTGGAAAGCATCTAAACAAACTAGCTTTATGGCTGTCTGCTATGATTCTTGCATCAAATCTTACCCTATCAGAAAACAACCCCTGAACGGTGCTCTCTGCCCATTGTCACAGGAAGCACCACAGAATGAGCAGTCTTCTTATGTAAAATTCGGTTTCTCTTATCTGTTCAAATTATTTTCTCTATCAAGATATATCCCTTATCCAAAGCAGAACCTGAACGGCTCCTTCCGCTTTCATAATACTATAAAAATGCGCAACAGCCCTAAACATAGAAACTGTTACAGAATTGTTTGATGTTTACTTTCTCTCCATTCCTCTTGTTCTGTGTGTGCTAGACATTGTCATTCAGTAAGACCTCAGATACATAAAGAAAAACCTATGCAAACCACTAATTTATTTCAGTTTTGTTACTTCTATCATTTTACCTGGTCTGGTAATTCACCATTATTTTTTCTATTCCTGTCCACTAGCACCCATCCCCTTCCTGCTGCCCCCTATCATCATCTTTTTTCTTCCTCCATATGCTGATTCTATGCTTCAGAAAAACAGCATTTAGGCAAGTGAAGTTGGGAAAAATGAACCAGTGTGTATTGACTAGGGTGATTCTTATTCCAGTCCCTACTACATCATTTGAAATTATGCAGGTTGAAAAAACTCCAGTCCAAATCAGTGAAAATAGAAACTAAACATGAAGCACCCCACACCACAGTCTGTCATGCTACAAACTACACCCTAAGGGCCACAAATGTGCATCTCTCTCCCTAGGGCAAATCCCCTTTCACAAAAACTTATCTACATAGCACGAAAAATGTGAAGTTCCATTTTGCTCCAGCAAGACACTGTCTCAAATGACCAAAGGCTGTTAAAGTGTTTCCAGTCATAGGAAACTTTTAATACTTTGTTATAAAACTTAATTTATTTTTATGCTAATTAGAACTAGCAACAGGATAATGTCAGAGTTCAGGCAAGTGAGGTGTGCAAAGTAAATACACGCACAGCAGTCACACCTCACTCCCCTCAGCACAATGCTCAGATCAGCTGCAGACCAGGCAGCCATTCTGCACTCCCTTCCAGTAAATGCAGCCACCAGCATGACACTTCCACAGCGTGCTCAGCAGCAAAGACCCCATGGCTGTCTCCAATGAAGAAGTAGTTCTGACAGAGCCTCCAGACAGCCTTTGTGACTGGAGAAAAACACAGCATTACTGCTCATGTCCATCCTCCAGTGCACACACAAAGCATATGTGTTGTGACAGCCACTCACGACGAAAGCTTGGCTCTTCACTGGAGCTGTCGGCATTCATTGTTTTAGCTCTGGGGTCCTGCAGTTCAGTTCTGGAGCATGAGCCAAAACTGTGGCTGCAACACAGACATTGTGGAAATACCAGCAGTCACTGGCCTGAGAGGCTAATGTTTGGCTCAGACATGCCCAGGGAAGACATAGTGGCTGGACCTCTCCAAGATACACCACAGTGAAGCTTTTAAAGGAAGGAATTACAATTTTATCCTTGTCACTTGCAGCAGAGCAACACTGACAAGGAAGTGACACCTCTGACACAGCAGCCTCCTAGCTGAGACACAATTTTGCTGTATTACAAGCTCCAGCTAATCACTCTCATTATGGACTTCAGTTTTATAATGTAACTACACAGGTCCTATTGAGACAGGTCACTCTCAGCTTTGCCTCCTAAAACAGGATAGGAGCAATGAATATTATTTTAGTCATGGATTAAGTGTGCTAATAGAATACCTCACCTAATCCTGTTTTCTAAGCAGCATGGCTACTTATAATCTCAACATGAACTGTGTAATGACAGCTGTTTCACACAGCCAGGCTCCTCCAGGTTTGATGCAAATGCCACAGATGCTATGGTTAGAATCCAGCACTGATGATCCG
Organism: Sakesphorus luctuosus; assembly: GCA_013396695.1. Lineage (NCBI taxonomy): Eukaryota > Metazoa > Chordata > Aves > Passeriformes > Thamnophilidae > Sakesphorus > Sakesphorus luctuosus. The sequence goes on along the minus strand of VWZD01008908.1, from coordinate 885 downwards.
ATTAAGCCTGCACTGAGTGGTATTGGAACATACTATGAATTAATTACCATTGGAAGGATGAAGGTTTGAAGGTGGTTAGAATTTAAATTCATCATGCTTATACAAATAAATCAGAGATAAATATATCAAAATACTTTAGTGCTTAAAAATTGATTTGCTTCTTTAGAAAAGAAACAAAATTCTGGATACAAAACAGTACACTCTAAAATACATAATGCAGATTTCATTGCAGGAAAGACAACTTTTGCTTTTCAGTTTCAGTTATTGTCATAAATTCATGAACAACTACTTGAATACAATCCTTAACTCCTGTTGAGTGGTATCATGGCATACAGGAGCACACAGTGTATCAGCTGGTGTTACTGGGTACAACTGGGGAAAGGTGCTCAAGCCCGCATAGCCTTCCTCTGTATAAATTGTCTCCAAAAGACATGGGCCACACTGTGATCCCCATAACTGTAATGTACCACTCCAATAATTTCTGTCACAGAGAAATGGTGAAAAATTTTCCATTCCAAAGCACAGAAGGAAAGATGAATAAACTGTAACGACTTAAGTGATACCAGTTGACATAGAGATTACAGGGCAGACACATTAGATTCTGACAGGCTGGATTCCTTTGAATTTGAGCCAGCAATGCAGAGTTAAAGCCATTCTCAGGCCTTCAGGAAGGCCATTTAGTGTGAGGATGGGGCTCAGCCATATGCCCTGCAAATCGCGCTATCAGAAGCAAAATTCTGAATCCAGAATTTGTAACAGAAATGCATTGAATGATGAGGCCACCATGCTTTTACAGCGAATCTACTTCCTCAGATCAAACCTGGAACTGAAAACGAAGCAATTATGGTTTTCTGGACAGTGGTTTTAATGTAAACAAAGTTGAGT
>VWZD01008907.1:144707-163848 GCA_013396695.1 Sakesphorus luctuosus | reverse complement strand
AAAAAAAAAAAAAGAAAGACAAAGAGAAAACCAAGATTTTTTTAAAAATATGTCATATTTCTTTCATTGTATGTCCATCTTTGGTATATAGAGTTTTCTTGCTCATACAATTTGCTCTAGAAACTGAGGAAAAAAACACATGTGAACCAAAATCGCTTTCAACAGTGGTTTCTTTGTTTCACAAGAAAGGCAAGTCTGCAATGAGTCCAGGAACATGATTAAAAACCCTATAAATGGAAAATTGTCACTGTCAGAGTGATTTTACTCTGTTAATCTGTGAATATGCTCTTAAGTTTCTCTAACTGTAGGAAAATGTAAGGAGAATTCCCAAAGAGCAGTTATACAGAATTATTTGTGAATTTGTTCACATCACAAAGCATGCTAACAGAGTAAAACAGGCCTTTAGTACAATTTATTTTAATGATAATACTTTAATATTTTAGTATAAAAATAGTTTGTTCGATCCAAAAGACTGTTAAACAGTCAGATAACTGGATCTAATTCATGGATCTTAATAATTCTGCTTGTCATTATGAAGACAGAAAACAGAAATCAAATAAAGATTGCTGATGAACAGTAGTTAAGTTTACCATTGCTTATAGTAGAGCTCTGACAGCAATTTAATGCAAAGTACATAGTAACTTAAAATATAAATTGGATCTGTCAATTCCAAGGGATACAACTTACAGCGCCTTTCTACATCTTATAAAGTATGACATTTCATCTTATGTTTTATGGTACATATTTGATCACAGACTCATCCCTGCTCAAAAAAAAGTCTGTTCCATGATATAATGACAAAGTAAAAATACCATAATTATGGGTTAAGAGTACTGTGAAGCAGAGTTTTTTTATACCAGAGTCTTAGTATCAAATGTAACATTCATCAGAGAAATTATCAAGAAAACTTCCAATAGCAAAACAATAAGATAACTCCTCAGGTAGAAAGTCATTTACTTTATTAGAGGTATGGGTTGTGGGGTGTGTGAGTTGTCCTCCAGATGACAGTTTTTCTGCTTTTTCACATTCACACCTGGAACACACTACAGGCAGCACCACATGGACAACATTGTTGAAAGTCCATCTCAAGACATAATGCTTTACACAGCAAGTGCCAATATAACCTTGGGCTGCTTCTATTGTGGCCGTACCGTATGGAGAAACAAGACATTCTACTAGTCATGATGTGGAAATGTGGAACTGCTCAGAGCAGGCACCAAATCTTAAACCACTTTCTGCCCTGTGCTTAAGCAGGTAACCTAAGCATAGTCAGAATTCCTCTTTTGCAAAGTTGAGAGGTAAGGCAGAATACAGATTGGTGAACAAGGAGCACATTGGACATAATGGAGAATAAAGATGGAGAAAGGAAGGAGCTATGGGAGAGTTGCAGGGGAGCATTTCGGATAAATATAAGGGCAGCATGCCCTTTGTGCCACAGAAACAAGCTACCAATAAAGAGCTTTCATTTATACATCTGTGTTTAGAGATATTAGGACATAGTCAGACAAACTGGACCATGTCAACTCAAGCTCAACAGTCTAATAACCACCCTAAAACACAGTTAAACTTTGAGAAACAGAACATTTTTCTTACTGTGTAAAGGTATTTTAAATGTTCCATGAAAGCGCTTGGTGTAGGTCTACTACTCATTCTGAGTTCTTGAGTTCTAGTAGATGGCCAATAATTGTCCTTTGTGTTTGTTTTCCTTGTAAAATTGCCTTTAAGTCTTTCAAAGGCCTTCATAGAGTGCTTTAGTGGAAAGACAGTAATCTCATGAATGTAAACCCAACAAAGATTTTGCTGAATACATGCAGGAATGAGCTCAAAAGAGGATATACACATTACACAGACAACACTTCTAATGTCTATATCCTATTGAAGCTTACTGAAATTATCTAGCTCCATACAGTGGAAATTGCATCAAGCAAAAGGTTGTTCAGATTTGATACTGGGAAAAGTTTTGTCACTGAAAGGCGTTGAACCAGGGAATTGGTGGAATTGCCGTTCCTGGAAGTGTTCAAACAACATGTGATTGTGGCATCTGGGGACATGGTTTAGTGGTGAACACGGTGGTGTTGCGTTAATGTTCAGACTTGATGATCTTAAGAGATCTTTTTCAGCTGTAACAATGCTACAATTCTAAGCCTGTAATGATAATGATGTTGAGCATCATGAAGTTTCTTAAAATAATTTTTAAAAAAGTGAAAATGGTCCAGCAGGGATATAGAAGAAAAAAGAAGGTGAAAAATGTTTGAGGGTTTCTTCAATTTTTAGGTAAGTTTTTGATGATGGTCTTCAATGATTTAGAACCCTGCCACTAGATAACTGAAACACCAGAAAAATGTTACTTATTCACTAATATAAAAGAAAGTAGTGCATCAGTGTATTAATCGAGTTATTTTTAAAATTCTTTTTTTTTCACATGGGGAAAAAAAGGTGATGAAGGGAATATTCTTTTCTTATACTCTTAGTCACCCTCTATTTTACTAGTTAGTATTGACTTATTTCATTTGTAAGCATAGCCCCTAGTGAGTGACAGTATGTTTGTAACACATTTAGATGACATGTAATTACACTTAATTCCAATGTTTGTGGTATTTAGATCCACTTCTCTACAAAATCCTCCAATATTATTTTTTCCCTAAAAGACTTTGTGCGAAATAGTTACTTTTGCTTCAACAGACCAATATGAAAGTCAGACCAGTTGTTTTTTCATCCTGATCTCCCCAGGTGTGAAACATCTGCTTGCAGATCTGCATATGTAGTGAGCATATATTTAGATATGTGTCAAACAAGAATTTATAGCCCTCTGGCAAAATGTGGGGTTTTTTCCCAGTCCTTTCAAAGACATTCACAATGAGTACCTATCAGTGGAGTCCTTTGTAGGCATTCTGTAGAGCTTCAGACTGAATTGCTCTGTATGATCAATTCCCCAAGCTTTCCTAGATCTTGGTACACTCTACTGAAATGGAGATTTATTCTAATAATTTTGAAATGAAAATCCTTCATGACCAAATTCTAGCAGGCATATGGGATACTGGGAATAGATTTCTGAGTGAAGTAAGTTCCTGTTGATGTCAGTGGGAGATCTCATAAACTGTCCACCGTCATTTAATAGTGTGAAAACATTGCAATGTTCAAATGAGTATGATAAGAATATTTGCATTATATATAGTGCTACTTAGTCAGACCTCTTTTTTGTTTTCCTGCTGTTTATTTTTAAAAGGAAAATTATAGAATACACTTACATTCTTGGACATAATTTTTTAAGGAAACATCTCTGCCCTAAAGACCAAACAAGAATTTAAAGTTCTGTGGTTTTATACTAGATTCAGCTCCTGACTTCTGAAGCTGGCACAAGTCACAAAGAATTACAGGTTATTGGGTAACTGTGAAGAAGATTTTCCTTAAAAGTACTCATCCATAGCAAATTATTTTATCACAAGGTTTCTGGTTATCTGTAACAAACTCTCTAATGATTAAGCTATTGATAAATCTCAGAGCATTTCCCCCTCAAAATAAAAAAAAAAAAAAAAGAAAAATAGAGCAAAGTAGATGACCTAGGTTTAGCTTTTATAGAATTATTTTTTTCAAAGTAAAACACTGCAGATGATGACAAATCCTGAGGTACTGCCACTGTGAATTCCTTACTGCAACAGTGAACATCGTAACTTATGAGAGTCTCTTGAAAAATTTATGTAGTTTGGTAATTACAAACCAAAATAGTATTAACGCAGAAATACACAGATAAAACCAGATTTTCCAAACTGAACATAATTTGTGCTAGTAAATCGAGTATGTGGATATATAAAGTAGAAAGGATGATTTTGTGAGGAAAGCACTGGATTGGTAATGGTGGATGATTTACCACCAAATGTTGGTGAGCGATTCTGCTCTGAGGGGCTTAGTTCTGCATGATTAATCAGCTCTAGTGATTCAGCTCTCAGTGCGTCAGCCCTAGCCCCTCAAAGACAAGAAAGGCTCCCTCTGCACCAGTCCCCCGCCATTCCCTGAAGAGAGGTGCAGACACCAGGAGACACAGTGGCAACAGAAGAAGCAAACTTTATTGGGGTGCCTCACTTTTATGGACTGAGGCAGGAAAGGTTCTGGAACAAAGGGCAGAGCTAAGTTTCCCATTGGTCAGAAGGCATGCAAATAAAGGATTGAAAATGGACCAATGGGGGATAGGGGTGGAATGTTACAACAACCAATGGTAGAACAAGGATAACAACAAATCAGAGAACAGAGATAAGAACCAATGAGAACACAGAACTTTAACCAATGGGAAGAAAAAGTGGGAAAGAGACCCTTGGAGATTATGGGAAGAAGAAACTTGGACAGGGAATGACTAAGGGAAAATGCAATAGGGAAGACATGTTTGTGATGCAGTTTTTATTACACTACCGAAGTGTCCATATAAGGGGCATTTGAGTCCATGTCCGTGTAGATTCTGTGCAAAACATCAGCATTAGGAACATTCGGATTTGTAACATCCACATCCTCATCGACCCAGCGTTTGTAATACTCTTGCCATTTAGTAAATCCTGGGTCTCCTCCCACAGACTGGAACTCAGGAGAAATGTGCAAGGCCCACTTCTGTGTCCTGCTAAACAAAACATTAAGTATGACTGAGCTCATTTCCAGTATGTAGCATGGCTTTAACTATTTAAGTATCCTGCAAGGACATACTTATTCAGTGTTTCAGCTTTTAAAGAAAGGCTGGTGCCTATAGAGGTAGACAGTACGTATTTACACTGAGATGAATGACATGCTCATCAAAGTATGCAGTATCATAAGCACAAGTTCAATGATAGGATGATAATTATGATTGCTCTCATGAGATGTCAATCTTATTTGTATATATTTATTTAAACTAGTTTTCCATAGTGACTCTAGCTCACTCATAAATCTGAAATTAACTTGCTGTTTTTACAACAATAATCAACCAAGGGAGAAGGTTATGAGAGACAGCTTAACACATTTTTGTTGTTGGTTTTGGTTTATTTTTTGTTTTGTTTGAGTTAATCTGTTTGGTTGTGTTGGTTTTCTTTTTGAGTTTTTTTGTTTTTTTATTATTTCCAGATTGGGTCTCAGTTTCAACAGTATTTCTTCAGTTGAGAATGGCTCTCTTAACAATGTACCTCATCTGAGAGAACTCCATTTGAACAACAATGAACTTGTCAGAGTACCTGGTGGGCTGGGTGACCACAAATATATCCAGGTAAAGTTTATCATAGTTCTTCAGAGAACAATAGTTGAAAGATTCCAAATAATGCTTATGTGTTTATTCAGTCTTGAACACAAATATACACAGTATGTGAGGAAAAGGTAATTTGATGAAAGTTATATAAACTCTTGAATTGTCATGGAAAAAATTCGTAAAACAGGAAGACTCTTATTCTAATTTTTGTGTGGAAGTGGCTATGGTGGTATATAAATCTGGAGGTGTACATTTGTTGTCCATGTGTGTCTTAGGGGATGCAACAAATATGAGATTATTTGTGTACTTTGATTTCTCTTTACTCAAAAAAATGCTTTCAAAGAACATTTTTCCGTTGATGTTTTTTTTTTCCCAATTCTACTCACTGACATTTTGCAACCTTTCCGAGGAACCTTTACTTTGTTACCTCTCAAAGCTGTGCCTTCAGGAGGGCAAAGAGACACAATAGGCATTTCACTTCAGCAGTAATTTTGAGGTCCTTGTGGCTGGATGTGTTGAAATAAGGCCTCTTGGAAACAATTAAAATCTGTCTTCACCTGGACTAAGATTTTACAGGAAAGAAAGCTCCGAAAGAATGAAGATTCCCAAGTGTAAATCACCCCTTGCAAGCAGATTGAGAAAACTCTGCAGAAATTATGACTCTGGAGCAAATTAATAATCATCAGCTATTTTAAATCACTGTTAGTGATTGCTTTGGCTATGAGTCCTAAACAGTTGCACTCATGAAAGTGAAAGCATTAGAGCTGAAGAGAAACCAATTAGTATCAAATTCATTCTCTATATACAGCACGTGCTTCTGAACCACAGAGCTGAATTAGTAGTTCCAAATATTTGACTCCTGTTTTGATTACAGTATGAACAAATGATGATAATGTCATTAGATTGTCTTGTACAGTTTCTGCACTTTCTATAGAAATAATTGAATTGGGTGTACTGCAGGTGCTTCAGAGGTAGTCAGAATTAGGGATTGGTTTGGGAAAAAAAGATGTATTGTTTCTCTGTATAATGTTGCAGAACACATCCCAAGCATTTAATAAACCATATAAAATAATATCATTTGATAAATGATATAAAATCATTTATTTGCCACAGAAGCTCTGTTTCTCACTTCTGTACTTCTGTGCCTTTCAGGTGGTCTATCTTCATAACAACAAAATTGCTTCCATTGGTATCAACGACTTCTGCCCCCTTGGCTACAACACCAAAAAGGCTAGTTATTCTGGTGTGAGTCTCTTCAGCAACCCCGTGCAGTACTGGGAAATCCAGCCCTCTGCTTTCCGGTGTATCCATGAACGCTCTGCAGTACAGATTGGAAATTACAAATAGATGTCTGAAGATGGGGTTCGGATGTTTCAGCTAAAGTATCTGTTGTTATAGGCCTGTTCAAAAAATCATTGCTAACAATTAATGCCAAATACCAGAAACTTCACTTTAAAGTGGAGATGATCCATTGATCTAGAATAAATGAAACAGTACAGATGTACAAGAGTAAGCATACCATCAAAGAGAATTGCCAACTGTGCTTTAAACTGACTTATTTCAGCCTTCTTTTCCAGCATGCTTTCTGTGGCATTTTTCAGTTTGCTGAATGCTACAGGTTTTCAAATTCCACTGTATATGAGATTTGGAGTAAATAATTGTCAAGCTATGATATTAAAAAAAAAAAAAGATAGTGACTGAGGTTATTTTTATAGCCATGCACACATAAAAATAGTAGAGGGGAAAAAAGTCTCTTAAATCATCTTGAGATTTGAGAAGGTGAGAGTTACCTCCTTTAAATTTATTTCAAGCCCTGGAGGTTTAAAAATAGCCACTATAACTCTGAGATAATTCTAAATATATCTACTTAGCAGAGAAAAATAAAGTTGTTGCTAATGGCATTATTTTGGGAACAATAAAATAAATTCTTATTATACACATAGTTCTTTAAAAGTTGCCATTCCTCTAGAGCAATGCTATTCAGAATTAGCCTAACATCATTCTAATGAACAAAATATTGAGTAGTCTGCAGTAAAAAAATATGTAATCTGTATCTGGAGCTCGATGACTAAATTTCTCTAGTGCAAATCCTTCTCACCTTAGTCACAAGAGCAGTTTTAATGACTTTACTGCCTTGTAGAATATGGTATAAGGGTTTAATAATTGATATCAATCCATGTATCTATCTAAACAAAAAAAGTTCACTGTACACTTGTTCTGCATTGTACATTTATCAACGCCCTTTACTGTTTTTATAAAAAACCTTTTTATTTGTTAAGTAAAGATATGCAGGTTCCTCTATCTGATGAATTCATTGAATTTAGATTATAAGCAAAATCATAAGTATTGAAATACATGAAATTTAATAACTGCAAATATGGACGTTGTTGGGACATCATTTGTAGAAGTATCTACTTAGAATGATTTGGAGCCCTCTGTAAACTGGGATTCTTCAACCCATTATCAGTGAGTAGCAAGCACATCAAAGGTAGGCTACACATTTCTACTGTCAATCTACAAAGCTAAACATATACTCAGTAAAAACATCACCTTAAAAGAATCTTCTGCAGTCTCTTAATACTCCACAGTCAATCTCTCTAATTTGTAAAACTTATATGTCATTTATATTAAAGAATAATGTAATACAGGCAAACTCCAAAGTGTTTGTCTTTTATTTTTTTTTTAATAGCATCACACTGTGTGTCAGGACCTTCATTAAGTTCTGAAAATTGAACACCCTTGGCATGGTGTTAGGTTAAAGTAAAACCAAGTTGTGTGAAATTCTTTTGCCTGAAGAAACTTTTTTGTGTCTATTTCTCATAGATTTTTTTTTTTTTTTAGAAAACAAATACAGTCTTTTTATAGATGTAATTTAATCAGTATTAAATAATTGGAAACAATTATAACTCACTAAAACCATTACACTGAAAAAGTGTGTTTGAACTCTTGTTAGCTTTCTTCTGCATATAGTAGACAATGATTTCTCCCTTTTGTCTGTTTTTTCTTCTGGGTTTCACATTTTCAGAGTGTTATTTTTAAATAAAACAAACAGTAGATTATACCTTTCTGTCACTGGAGGAAAAACCCTCCAGAAAATCAGCAGTTAGATTTTTTCCTTTTGGTTCGTGATTGGATACCTACTATTGTACAGACAGAGACTTCATGCAGAAAACTAAGCATGGGCATTTCAAGAGAGAACAAAGGCATTGTACATACAGGATTTGTATGTCCATGGTTCAAATTAGCAGATACAGATACAACTTACAGGAAGAGATTCTCACAACAAATAATAACAATTATATATCACATAAATCTTTATATAAGCACATGCACAAAATTTCCACTTCTCTATCCATGGTTTTAAAATCTCCTGTAATAAGGCTTTTCTTTCAACTTAGAAGGAATTTTAAGTCCAGAAGAAAAAATCTGAGTCTGGTCCTCTGTAATACCCATGATATGTTCCCTTCCCCTTGTGGCTTGCTGCTAAAGAACAACTTTTTCCTCATGAAATGCATTCCCTGCTAACAACCAAGGACTGCAAAGTTAGCGGGGCTATCTTGATTCCCAGCATCGCTCAGTGAAATAGAACAAACAAATCCTATAACAAGAGACTTAAGCAAGATCATGAAAAATTCAAAAGCTGAACACACTGTTGAATGACCATAAATTGCACAACCTCACCAATGTTTGACTGACGGAACCATATCCACAGGCCTCCATCTGCAGAGACTTCAAAGCAGTGGGAAGCCCGGTACTTTTAAAACTGCTTTTTGTATAAATACGGAACAGATGGCTCTCCCACTTAAAAAGAAAACAAGGAATGGGAAAAAAAATAAAAGAAAAAAGAACAAACAAAAACAATCTATAAAGAGTTGGGCAGAATGAAATCTGAGAACAAAAGTAGAAAGCCTTTGGGCGCAACAGTGCATCCTCGATTTCTCTGTAAAGTATGAAAGTGGTAAATGATCACAACTGTAGGTCTAAAACACATAAGGAATAGCACGCTTTTTCCCTGGTGCAACCTAAAGCATCTTATCCCTTACTTCAGACAGGGGTGTGACTATCTTTCATGCTGATTTCTCCTATAATGCACCAGGTTATGGACAATCATCATATTCTTGATTGTTCATGTATAAATTACATTAAATCTGATATCATTTCCAGGATAGGATCAATTCTTAAATCCATGGCTTCATTGTGCTGTTCTTATCTCGAGGACTGTAGATTTTTTCAGTTGTATCCACAAACTCTTTCTCAAATCCTCTAGGCACAAGGTCTGGTAACAGTGCTTTGGCCCATAAGTTGGTTGTTGGGTTTTTTTGAGCTGCTAGTGAACCACTCTGTTATAACCTATTTCTGCTCATGATTGTTATTTTTTAAAAACAGATAGCATATTCTACCTCACAGTCATGTGTGAAAAATAGGAGAAAAATTGAGATTTTTTTCAAAGCAAACATTAATGCATCTTTCATATTATATGCAAAATAAATAGAAAAGAATACAGACTTTCTGATTCCACCCCTACTCTGAAGTGCCATCTAGTGTCACTGAGGGACAGTAACAAAGTTACTATTCACTAGTGAAAACCGTGAGGAAAAAAGTTTATGAGGCTTTACGAAAAGAGGGTGCACATTCTGCTGTTTCTAGTTTCTATTTTTATTGTCAGATGTGCATAGCTGCGAAATCAACAGCTTTTTTGTACATCCACGTCAAATACTCTTGCTTTGAATGAGGATGGATTTTTGCTCATCCTCTCTGAATGCGCACATTTCTCTGAAGTCAGTTTTGCTTCAGAGACTGGCCTACATCTGTCAATTTACTTTTTTTTTCAAAAGAGATGGCCTAATTTAGCTGAAAGTAGTTCATTCAATAAAAAGAAAAACAAATTAAGGAGCATGTTAGTGACAAGTGGCACAGCACTGAAGGAGCTGTGAGATAGATGTTCCATATTAAGTGCATCATCTTAAAACTGAAATAGTGAAACTAAAAATAGTTGATAAATCTTAGCATGAAACATTGCCTTAAGAATGCTCCAGCAGCTCCACCTACAAAAGAACAAAGTATCTGTGCATGTCCTGACAACCAACAAAAACTGTTTAGCTGTTTGAATTGCACTCAACACAAACACTGAAACAGCTAGACTCCTTCAATGTCTACATTTGGAGTGACATAAGCCAGCCTTTGCCCTCCTGTCCTGCTCCCTGCTCTGGAAGTTCAGAGCTGTTAGTGTACGTAAGTGGCCAAGGATCAGTCTGGATACAGGCATTATAGAAGGCTGTTTACCCTGCCTGTTAAACTCCACGCTTTTCTGTCTGAGATATAAAGATGTGGTTTCTTCAAAACTGCTTTGTCAGACAGTTCCCTTATTCAGTGTGTACATTAGGCTGCTTGAAAGCTTTGTTGATTACCTCCATGTGGGTGTCTTAAGTCAGCAGACCATAGGAATGTTAATGCTCTGTTACTGCCTGCTTGAACTGGCACTTCAATCTGTGTGAGAAAGAATGGACAAAACTATGAAAAATGGTGTTGTCTTCATAATGTGCATATGTTCACACATGTTTTTATATTATATCAGGGAACTAATTGTAAAATTGTAACTGTCATGAGAAGCAGTAATGCCATATTTCTATTACACATGTATGTCTGCAGCAAATACGCTGTGAAGAAGCTTTTGAAAAATAAAAATCATTGTAGGTCTTGCATCTGCAAACTTTTAACCACACAAATAGTTCCAATATTTTCAGTCTGAGGAACTGAAAGCTACAGATGGTCACTCCATTTTGAAAGGAAATTAAAGAAAATATGCCATCCATTGTCTAAATACATGTCTGTTTTTAAACAAACAAAAAACTTTCTAAATAACCTTCATCAAAAAGTTTCATTCAAAGAATTGTCCCAGGTACTGTCTTTGGGTCACACCCAGATGGAGAGGAGACAAATACTTGAAAACCATGATTTCTGGTGGTAAATGGCATGATAGTTTGTTTAGATGTACAAATATCAATTGGTAGGTTGTGCTGCTCCTAGCATTTGGCAGAACAGACAGTAGAATATGTACTACTTTATTCTGTATATTCCCTGGACGAAGGGATAGAGTTTACCCTCAGCAAGTTTGCTGATGATAAGAAACTACAGGGGGTGGCTGATACATCTGAAGGCTGTGCTGGCATTTAGTGGAGCCTTGGTAGGCTGGAGAGTTTGGTAGAGAGAAGCCTAATGATCTTCAGCAAGGGCAAGTGTAGGGTTCTTCACCTGTGGAGGAATAACCCCAAGTATCAGTACAGATGGGGGCTGACCTACTAGAGAGCAGCTCTGCAGAGAAGGACCTGGGAGTTTTGGTGGGTGACCAGTTGACTATGAGCCAGCAGTGTGCCCTTGCTGCCAGGAGGGCCAATGGTATCCTGGGGTACATTGGGAAGAGTGTCACCAGCAGGCTGACAGAGGTCAGCTTGCCTCTTTACTCAGCCCTGGTGAGGCATATCTGGGGTGTTGTGTTCGGTCCTGGGGCCCTCAGTACAAGAAGGACAAGGAGCTAGTGGAGGCGGTCCAGAGGTGGCCACAAAGATGGTTAGGAGTCTGAAGCATCTCTCTTAACGAGGAAAGATGGTGGAAGCTGAGCCTGTTTATTCTAGAAAAGACTCAGAGGGGATCTCATTAATGCATATAAGTATCTCAAAGGAAGGCGTCAAGAGGATGTTGCCAGATTCATTTCAGTGATGCCCAGCAACAGGACAAGGAGCAATGACCACAAAGCAAAACACAAGAAGTTCCACCTCATCATGAGGAAGAACTTTTTTATACTGAGGGCAGCAGAGCACTGGAACAGCTGCCCATGGAGGTCGTGGAGTCTCCCTGTTTGGAGACATTCAAAACTCAACTGAATGTGTTCCTGTGAAACCTGATCTAGGTTCTTTTGGCAGAGGGATTTGCCTGGATGATCTCGAGAGGCCTATTCAAACCCTAACAATTCTGTGATTCTGTATAAATGGCTTTAATCTGCAAAACATTCTATATTCATATCTAACGTGAAATCAAGCAATTTTTTTCCAGCTCATTATGTTATTGTCTCAACAGAATTGAAGTTTATAATTTATGATAAATCCTGCTCACACCTTTTATTAATTTTCAACTAATATAATAAATGATACCTTGTATTTGAATAAAAAAGCCTTAAGGATTTTGCTAGTATTTTTGCAAACTTCAGGTCTATACAAGTTACATTATTATTTCCAGATGAAGACTTTAATTGAGATAAATTAGGTTACTCCTTCTCTACAGCGTAATTTTAAAAAGTGTTCAAATCCCAATATAAAGGCATGGAAAATAGGGACCATATGTCTGCTACTAAATGCATGTGAGAAATGCCTTTCAATAGAAAAAACTCAGAAACAATTAAAGCTAATCATGCAGTACTCTGCTGCCGAATCCTTTAATCATTTAATTTTAAGGTATTGAATCTTTGCAGGATTCAAAAGCTTATAAAGAATGAACCAAATTCCTGAGTGCAGAAAAAATAAAAGAAATTTCAAAATGCCTAAAATAATCTTGACATGAAAGACAGAATAATTTTAAACACTGCTTGACTGTGCTAGAAAGTCTAGACTGAAATGCTTTAAAAGGCTTAATCACTTCTGAGAATAAACCTTTGGAGGTTTGTCCATACACATCATTCTAACTTGGAAGGAAAAGGTGGATAAATTGCAATGAAGTCTTGAAAAAAAAAGCACCGTCTTTGAAGTGTTGGCTAGCAGAGAGTGATTGAGACATCCTAAACCTCAGGTAACTTAATATTTTGTCATGCCATCACCAAAATGAAACAAAAATATTAATATTTTGGGTATTTTTTTAATTTTTCTATCCCTTACTGCTCATTTTCAGCATGAAGTTCTTTAAAGGCATGCCAATTGTGTTCTTTATATACAGAAGAACCAATGCATGTGTAGATTACAAAGAGAAAAAGAAGATTGTGTGAATTTGTCTTTAACAGATACAGATAATTGGATTGTTACGGAAAAAGTTAAATAGGTAGGCTCTTTACTGCTGTCAAAGGACTAAATTACAGTTAAGTGGTAATTATTGTACTTTGAACTTCCTTGTTAGAATTTGGACACACAGGATTGTTGTATTCCCTACATCCTAGACGGTGGGAGTGTGCTCACATTATGACAAAAAAATGCAACAGCACAATGTTTTTAGATTATTCTGCAGATTTGAGAAAGAAATAGCAGGAATAGGAACTGAAGACATTTACCAGAGCTCTGATCTCCAGAGGAGGAAACTGAGGATGCCTCCAGCACACACACCTCTGCCACACACACACACAGTTCAAGTGAGAAAGAGGATACAAAAGAGCATTCTAGCCCCCTGGCCACCTCGTGGACAGTTTGTGGGCTAGTATGAGAAAATTGGAGGTAGTACATGAACATATGTGAACCTCATGAAGATCAAGGTAATCCCAAAATCAACACAGACTGCATGATGAATAGATTGAGATCAGTTCTGTAGAGAAGGACTTTGGGATACTGGTGGATGAAAAATTGGATATGAACCAGCAATGTGCACTTGGCAGCCTACAAAATCAAGCATATCCTGGGCTGCATCAAAAGCAGCACGACATCAGGCCAAGGGAGGTGATTCTGTCCCTCTACTCCACTTTCATGAAACCCCCATCAGCAGTTATACATGCAGTGCTGGTATCCCCAGCACAAGAAGAAGCTATTAGAGCAAGTCTAGAGGACAACCATAAGAATGGTCAGAAGCCTGGGACACCTCTCCTGCAAAGAAATGCTAAGAGAATTGGAATTGTTCTGGAGAAAAGAAGGCTACAGAAAGACATTATTGCAGTCTTTCACTCTGTAAAGGAGGCTTATAAGAAAGACAGAGACTTCTTACCATGGCCCGTAGTGACACGATAAGGTACATTGGTTTTAAACTGAAAGAGTATAGAATTAGGCTGGATAGAAGGAAGACACTCTTTAAATTAAGGATAGTGAGACACTGGAACAGGTTGCCCAGTGAAGCTGTGGATGTCTCATCATTGGCAGTGATCAAAACGAGACAGTACTGGGCTTTGAGCAACGTGGACTTGTGGAAAGTGTCCCTCCTAATTGTAGGGAATTTGGACTAGATGATCCTTGAAGGTCCCTTCAAACCTAAACCATTCTGTGATTCTATATGCAGTATCAGGGCCCTGAGTACACCTGTAGGCCCTTCCTGCCATGGCCATCTCTTCCAGAGCCTCTGGCCACCTAGACATCTACAACTTAATTGCCCAGGAGCTACATGTACACTTAATTCCTTGTCCTTTCCCTGAACCTATTGCTGGGGTACAGCAAGAGAGGGCAGCTGTGCAAAGGAAGGCAAGCTCTGAGCCAGCAGTTATACAAGGCATGGCAGCAACCTCAGGAGAAAGGAGCACAGTCCCACAGCACCTGTTGAAGCAGGGCAAAGCTGATTTGGGGACAGTAATGAGGGCTGGCCAACCACCCAGCAACAGATGTCACGGAGGAGGCAGGTTTAAGGTCAAACTCAGATATCAAGTGAGAAGTATAATGCCAGGTACAAAGCAAGGCACAACTTGCCTACAATGGAGCTAGGACTGGAGGCTCAGCTTGGACATAGCTGCTGGCCAATGGATGGAGGCAGCACAGATGAAGAACATGGATGAGGTTGGTCAGGGCAGTCAGAACCTGCTGGTATGTTCAGGGCCCGGAGCTTGATGTGTTGTCACACAGAGAGCTTCCAGAATTCCCCAATCACTCCAATAGCGTTGTTTGCAGGCTTGAAATCTGAGAAATTAATTATTTCTTCCCTGAGGACACTTTCGGCTCCAAGCTTAACAGGCAGTTCAGACACAGACAAGATGACCTTTACTAGGCTGAGAGGCACATAGGCATGGGAGTAAAATGTTCTTCATCACCTGAGTTAATTAGAAGCCCAAACACTGTATTCCAAGACCTTGGAAGACACATTTCAAAAAATGTTTTTATGTGAATGTGTGGCAAGTCATTAGTAGTGGCTTTCAGAAAAAGGATTTTGTGCTAATTGGTAAAGAAAACACCTTCACTTTACCAAGGTATGAATCAAAATGCTGTGGGCTATCACCTACACATCTATTCCCCATTTGCTCAAAAGAACGACTCTCATGAACGTTCTCTAGAAAAGTCATCAGTCTGAGGCAACACAAATCTGATGGGTCTCAAGGTTACTCAATTATTGTTGTACTAAAAGTTCAATAATAATTGCAAAGATTTAACTGTTAAACACAGCGTAAACCACTTCCCTTCCTAAGCATTATTATTATAAATGTGTGATCCTCAGCTCTGGAAACAAGAAGGTCTCATTCTACTTTTGGGAGACTGAATAGGAGCAATGGGTTTGCTATACCACAATTGGCTAGCCATATCATTCAAGTTATCTACAGGACAAGGAAACGACCTAAATTACAGTGTTCACTGCTACTCCTGTAGCTAAGTTTGCATCACCACTTTTATGTCAAACCAACTTTTCCATTTGAATATTATTACCATTCTAAATCTTGGAATCAGATGCTATTTCTGGAATATATTTATTTCTCTTTTGAAAATTAAAAACAATCCATGTATCTTCTTCAAAGCTTCAGTGTAAATCAAGAGTGATATATGCACACAGACACAAACATAAATTTTGACTTAATGGTGAAAACCGTGAAATCATGATTTGATAACATTCAAATTGTGGATCAGGGCATGTCAGCAGACCTTAGAACTTGAATGTCTACTTTCTCATTGATGGATCAGATTATATTCCAGAGTCTAAAGATGCACTTGTACTATTATGTGAAATGATGCCATTTCCCCCTGCTGGAACATGACAGCCCCATGTCTGTTGTCAGGGTTTCTTACCCAATGAAACAAGGTGGCTTCATTTAAACTCACTGTTGAGAGCAGTAAATCTTAAATCCTCCCTAGGAATTGTTCATTTCAGGCTAGAACCCCACAAAAGCCCATTCTAATAAATTAAGACTATAAAGAATAACTTACCAGTGTCAGGGACATTATGTGGTTTACTGGTGTAGGTAAAGTGTAAAGGGGAGATAAGCCATCAATTTGCTTATATGCAAAAATTTGGTCTGGTGATAATAATTTGCATTGATCTACACAAATATTTCAAATGCTGATAACCTGTTTGCTATCTGAATGCTTTCTTTATAGTTTTTTTCTCAGTCAATTCTAATGTTTTCTTCAGCCCTTCACAGAAAATTTTATCTGTTTGGGGGTTTTTTTTGTATCTTTGAACAGCTGATCATATGGAGTTCTGATCTGACTGAGAGTTTGAAGGAGTTACAGTATTTGATTGTAATGGTTCACTTTCCATACCCACAACCAAAAAGCATTACAACAGTGTCTGAAGAGAGAAGGGAAGGCATTCCCTCTGAGTTAGCTTCCTAACTCCATTGCAAAAAGGTGCAACATCTTTCAAAATGCTATTCTGTTTTGTAGCATAATGTATCTATATAAGTAAAAGTAATTTAAAATATTATGAAAACTTTAAAAAGTCTACTAGGAAGCTATAAGGATAGACTTTCATTTCAGTTTTTGTTCCAAATTAGTTTACCAATGAACAAGCAGACATGCCTGTGTATAAATATACAGATTCAGAATTATCCAAACACAATTGCTAGGTGCTTACTGAAGTCCAAAAAAATACAAAGAGGTAAAGAAAAAACAGGCTAAGTAGACAGAGATCTAAAATCTTTGGGATGTGAAGAATTGTAATTGGGAAGTAGTGTATTCTCCTTAGAACATCCCAGGATAAGGGAAATGATGCAGCTGATCAATTCTTTGGTTGGATGGATATGAAATCAAGTGCTTAAGTGCTTTTGTGTCCATTAAAATAAGGTTATGAGTGCCAGTGACACAAAATTTCTTAAAACAGTTTCTGTGTATAACTTATACAATTATACATGAAATCTATCAAAAAGCTTTCCTTGACTGAAGCAAAAGAAAACTGTTCAGTGAGGCCTCAAGGGCTGGTATAATGGGAATCAGGGAACTGTCTTCTAAATCTAAATTTTTGTTTGACCTTTCAGAAAATTCCATATTTTGGCTTTTTTATGTTTTTAGAGGTGGTAGGGAAATGGAAAATACCTGTGGGGGAATAGATCATGACTGTCTCCAGGCTTGTACATCTCATTTTTCTTGGCTCTATTCTGTGACATTTCTTTGCAAACATTCTGCTGAATACTCAGTTATGAGAAGCCTGCAGAGAAAATTGCTGGGGAAAACACTACTCAGGCAGTTTACACAAAATAAGGACATTACTTAGAAGACTGTCTGTCTCCTGGACAAGAGCTTCCAGGACACAATTTAGGTTCCAAAATATAAGTGTCTAATGTAATTTTTGATTGCTTATATGTGCTTGTCCTACTCCTACTACATCAGGACAGGTCTCCTCAGAATCTTGAGTCACAGTAGCCAGACCCACTTGGATGTGTTATACAGGCCAGGGTACATCAGACAGCAGTTAGATGTCCTTGTATCACTTGACTGAAACTCCTGACAACAGGCAGTAATGCAGATGCCTTGTTATTGAGCACTGTGGAGTTCTTTGCCTTGCCAGCAGCTACCATTTGAAAAGGGCACAAGTGTAAAAGTCCATTCTTATCATCTATACAGATGTGCTGGATAACTTAGAGCCTCCCAAATAACACTAGATGCCTACCTAGGCAACAGAATACTGTTATGATATCTGTGTTGGAGAACTGAATCACTTCCGAGGCTCCATAACTGTTTAGTAGATCCCCATTGACCCTGAGGAGTGTTTGAACTCCTAGCACACATGTACACATATGTGTTTGCTGTCTCTCAGGACCAAAATGTGATACAGCACCTGAGACCATATATAATAATAAATGGTCTGCATCTCACAGAGAAATAGTGGCAATCTTAGTGAGATATAAGGTGGAATATCTTAGGAAACAAATAGCTTTTCTAATGGGAAAATTGATTTTGTGAGATGTCAGCAGTGCCATGCAGCCTGTACTAAAGCATTGAGTTTCTCAACACTGCACAATTCCTAAGACAAAAACTATTGCATACAGCATGAGTTTAATCCACTCTGGATCTCTTTATAAAGAATAAAGAAAATTTAATCACTGGATTGGAATCCAGTGGTTGCAAAAGCTGACCATTTAATATGGCCAAAAGCATATTTCCAGCCAATCTTTCAGAGGAGCTCAATGTCTCCAAACAGGAAAAGGATGAATGAGCAAATTTATATGGGAGGAAAAATTATAAGAAAAATAAGAATTCTTATACTTTAAAAGAATTTAAGAGATTGTCCTCAAATACTTCTTCCCTTTTGAAATAGCACCCAAAAAGGCCGATTTTAAGCATAACTTGCTTTTTGCAGTTGAAAAGTGAAATGTGATTAGAAGTGAAAAAAAAAAAAACCCAAACATGCAACATGAAGAAAGAAAAAATATTAAGTATATATAATAATGTCTGTACATATTAATAATATAATAATAAGGCAAAAATGAAATAGTTGTACTGGAGATATCAGTGACAGATTCACAGATAGCATGGCTGAAGATAGTTGGAAGATTATGATGAGGAAAATAAATTCTAGCAGTGTTATAGAAGCACAACTAAACAGACACGAGACAATGGAGAGAAATGAAATACAAAAAAATCAGTAAACATTGTTTCTATGCATTTGAAGATGAGTAGAAGATGTGCTTTCTGCAGACTAATGTACTTTTATCATGTTAGGACTAACATGTGTTCTAAAGGGGAAAAATAATATTTATAAGTGATAAATATTTTTCAATTGAGTTGTCATAAAATTTGTACTTAAATGTCTTAGGAAGCCAGCTAAGAGTTCTTTGGTTCATTTACAACCCATTGTCATGAGCTTGGAAATACCAGAACAGCAGTGTGTTGTTACTGCTCGTGGATT
>VWZD01008907.1:110614-142354 GCA_013396695.1 Sakesphorus luctuosus | reverse complement strand
GAAAAAAGGGAAAAAAGGGGAAAAAAAGCTTTGAATCTCATAAAAGAAATATTTCTGTTCATGTATCATAAGACAAAGAAAATTAGATCAGAGTAGGTCTTGATCAAATCTCCTATCAAATAAAAATGAATAAATAAGAAATAAGAAGAAAATTAATTTTGAAGAAAACAAACTGGAGCAAAGAATTTGTAAAGGGGAAATATCACTATGTCCTGATAGGATCAGGTGTTGAAACGTATTCATAACCAGTTTACAACTTGGATGTCATAGGTGAATTTACACATTATTTTGTCTATTTCATGGAAATTAGCTAGACTACATTCACATGCTGTTTAATGACTTCTGAGAGTTATCAAAATACCCCCAAACTGAAACACAAAATAGGGTCAGAAAAAAAAATCACTCACCCACACTCCCACCCTTTGTTGTGGAAGAAGCCATACCTCCATTTGCTGGGCTTTAGTACCTACCTGCTCTACCAGACAGAGGTTTATAAGGTTAGAGCCTCATAAACCAGAACAATAAGATTGGGAAAGCATAAAAATTATGCTGAAGAGACATTATTATATAACAGAGTGGAAAGACGGTAAAAATCTTATAAAGAAAAGGAAAATCTATTGGTTTATCTCTTAACCTTGGAAGTCATATGATTCTTCATCTTGACTGTGCAATTTCTATAGCTAATTTAAAACAGTCAGCAAGACAACAGCTATATGCATGACCAATCTCAGCCAAACTTTCTGTGACCCAAGCTTTTACCATGTTAATTCCAAAATACCATCACGTTCACTAAACAAGATTTTCTACAAGTTTTAAAGATGTTCATGCTTTGTATTTTTGTTAATAGAATGAGAAAAAAATGATGTATACTGGATGTACAGAAACCAGTGTCATAAAAAACTAGTGCGTAAATAGAGCTGTGCCAAAAAGATATCAAACCCGGACTATCTTGTACTTGCAACCAATGTACAATTCTATTTGTACTGCAAACATAAAACTACATCTATTACTGGAAGTTCAGAATATGCATTAATTTGTCATAATATTGAGCTTGTTCTTAAAACAAATCTATAATCATAGAAAACATAACTAGTGCCCTTCCCGTGATTTTTAAAATTCTCTTTACAAACATTTATGCTCCTTTGCTTGGCTTGATGTAATTTCTTCCACACAGCAAACCTCAGTATTGCCTTAACGGGTATTTCTTTCTGTATTAAAACTATTTTCTTTATTCCAACTGTTCTTCTACTGAGTGCTCCTGCTTGTTGCCACATTTTCAGTCAAGTCTACAGTTTAGTTTTCCCTGAGTCAAGTAAAACTAATGGAGTAGTTTTCAGATAAATATCGTTCAGTGCATGAGAAACTACATCTGGTCTCCATTTGTCCACAAGCAGAACAACAGCTTTGTCCACTTCTACATTTCTAGTCCTGATACCATACACAGATTTTCACTTAGATTAACTCACTATTGTAATTCCACTTCTTCAGATTCACTTCTTTCTACCGTTCAAATAGTAATGTAGTTATAATCTGTCATCAACATGTTTTCCAATGTGTAAATGGTTCTTTCACACCAGGGAGACAGACGTGATGTCAGAACATCAAAAGCACAACTTTCACTCCTCGTGAGCCGCACTGGTACTTGGCACTCTGTCTTGAGCAAATTTGTTTGGTAATTGTGTTATTGCAGAATCACAGAGGTCTGTAATCATTTGGTGCCTGTCTGGTTCTTGGTGAAGGGCACTGGCCTTCTCCTGCGCCCAGAAACCTTCACTTGTTTGAAGACTGAGATTATGTCAGCACTAGATTTTGGGGGAAGCTCACGTTCAGGCTCCTTTTCTTTAGGAAGCTTCTAGGGTTCTCCAGCCCAGCCACATTCTGCACCATGACTTTTCATAAAGATAGCAGGCTGATAATGGACAAATTACCTAACTTCTACCCCTAACAATTCCAGTCAAATGCAGTTAAACACACAAGACACTTTAAAATGGCTAGTGTTGTTTTCTACATGTGCATTTTACATTTGTCCCTATGCAACTTTATAAAACAAAGATACCTCCCATAAAAAGGGAAGTTATCCACCATTTAGAGGTAAGAGATGGTTCTTATGAAGCATTAACCACTTTAAATAGTTACTGTCTTATTGCATTATTTTTCAGTGTTGCATGGTGAAAATAATATCTCATCCAAGCCTTAAGATGCATTCTTGAACTACATCCATGAAATAAGAAACAGAATGTAAAGCTGAGTAGTTCCAGATTCTGAAAAACAGGAGAAAGCTCTAAGTGCAAAAAATGAACAAATGTATTAAGAGGTTTTACAGTAACTGCTGAAAAACCATTCCTGGGATGTGTTTTTATTAAATAAACATGCATTTAACCACCAAAGAAAATCTCCAGACCAAATCAGTGTTTTGCAGCAGAATCTTTGAAGTCAGTATGTAATGTGGAAAAGGTTATGACTTGAGGATAATGCTGCATCTTTGGGATCTCATCCTTAAACTAAAGCTTTTATTAAGGATATTTTACTGTGGTCATAAAATAGTTAAAGAAAAAAGAAAAAATGAATGAGTCACTTGGCTGAAGAAGCACAGCAGCACTGAGGTCTGAGTGCTATGTGTTAGCTCATGTCTAGCGGTATAAAATAAGCTTGAAAACAAAAGCCTGTTTGCAATTCATTTTACAATCTAAAATGTTTCCCCTCAAAAATAAAAAAGAATCCTTGTAGAAGCCTATGGCTTATAAACTTTCTCAGGTTTTGAGATATCATGCAGTCATCCTACAGAAATAACAGATGGGTTGTCCTTGTACAAAATATGGTATTCACCTGCACTTCATTAGAGAGCTGCATTTTTGTACATGCAACACCACAAGATCACCATGATGACATAGCAGCTTCAGAGAACAGCGTGACTAGGGCTTTTTTTTCCCCCCCTCTTGTAACACAGAGGATCTGGCAGACTTTTACCTCCTGACACTGTTTAGAGCATATATTGGTCGATACAGTCTCTTATTGCATCTGCTCTGGGAATTAAGGAAAGCAGCTTCAAGGCAGTAAGGTAAGTGCTGCTGCATGTTTTTACTGTAATGTTCAGCTATTTAAATGTAGCTGCAATGGGAACATGAAAATATGACAGGATAAGTTTGCCAATTTGTAAATTGAGCACAAATCAACAGTTGCTTAGTAGCTTCGCTTTCTCAGTTTCCTTAAAACAGCTTCACATATCTTGTAGATCAGTGTTGCGTTTTTTTACAATCTGTTTCATTCTACTTCAGAACAAGAGTTGCTATAAAGTACGAAAACTTTGTAAGAGTACTCAGTGTTTATTTTTTTTCATTTATAATCTTTTAGTAAGAGCTCCTTAAACTCCATTTGTTAAATCATTTTGTCTCATTCTACAAAAAGACAAGGTATCCTGATATTTAAATAATTATTCACATAAACAACGAGAGGAAAATCATAGGTATTTTGAAATTTTTTGTTAATTTTAAAGCACATTTTAACTATACTATTGAAACTTTTAAAAAATATAATCTTTTGCAAACTGTATAAGATGTTATGCTACAGAATTAAAGCTGATTGACTTATATATTTTTATATTTATTTTGTTTTACAACAACATTACAAAATTAAGGCAGTATAAACAAGGTCAAAAATAGCTTAATAGTATGTCTAAAGTAGTAAACATTTTTCCAGAATTATGGATTTACCATTTAGTATGTTTTCACAAGTTGCCTGAACAACTTCACAAATATTTTCACAGGTATTTTACAATATAACTGCTTAGAACATACACAGGCAATTATTTCAGGCATACTTATGTTGTAAGATAAGTGTCTAAGGCTGATTCTGATTTTATCTTGCAGATTCATGTAGCTCAATGTAACAAAACAAGTGTGTGTATATGATCTACTAACCATTTACACTTCTGACAGACAAACATTTAGATACCTGAATGAGAAATGCATTAATAAATTAATAATACTGCGTATGTACTTTGTTATTTTATGTCACATTCTTATATGCCTTTGAACAACAGAACTGTCAAATATATTCTAAAATATTGTTGACAAATTAATTCAAAACACTTGCTATTTAACATTTTAATTACTTCTAGGGGTCTTCAGAGCAGTTAAACTTTGTTGACTGTTTAAAGGACTATCAGACTATGATATCAATAATGAAACTTAGCATTACAGATATAATTTGAAACTAGAAAAAAACCCCAATAGAACTTGAATTTCTAATGCCTATGTTACTTTAAGGTTATCAAATTACATGGATGTGTAGAAAATGTCCCTGTAAGGCCAAAGAATGTAGTCCAAGAGGTTCATCATACTCTCTTTTATACTTTGAATACAGAAGCGTTTGGTCTCCCTTCCTTAATGTTTAGTACCTAAATAGGACCAGCTTATGAGCTGAATTGTGTTGCTGCAGCCTTTGCTTTCATACCAGTTGTACTTGTTTACACCAGCAGGGGACCGAAGGTTGAGTTTGCATGTTCTCATGCAGTAATGAAGAACAGACAAAGGAAATTACAGGGATAACTGATATTGCAATGATTATCCTAGGATTTGTGATTAAGTTAATATGATGGGACTAATGCCATGGAAAAAATATGCAATCATATTCCTTACTCAGGGACTAACTTTGCTGGAAGATTGCCGAGATCTGAAATCAACGGTGGTCCATTTACAGGCTTCACATACTTTCTGAAATTGCTTGAGAACAAAAAGGTTTTGAGGATTTTCTTAATCCTCTCACTCTCTGAACAGTAGTTGAGCACATGGAGCCTTATCTTTCACTGGTGAAAATCAAAGCAAGCTCACCAACTTTGTTGATGCTAGACCTACTTTACCAGCAGAATATCTATGTAAGTAGCAGAGAAATATAAGCAAGATACTAATCTTCAAAGATTAATAAGCAAATTGTGGAGCATCTGATGAGAAAACTATGCCCTTAAGAAGTAAGGTGACACCACTCATATCTAATCACAGCAAAGCATCTCCAAGGACATTGAATGTCCTTTTGCTGTATCTGAACTGGAACTCTATGTGAAGCCAGTGTTTTATTGTTCAATTCATTTAGAATGGACATACAATGTAATCAACACATTTTTTTGCATAGAGAATGTGCAAGAATGTTTTCACTATCTGAAAATCAGTTATTTCAGATCCACTGTAGATCCATATTTGATAGAGTATCCTTGTGCATACATATGCAATGCTGGATATTTGGCTTATCCAAGATAATATGCTATATAATTTTATTAGTTTGTTCTTTAGGTGAATATGAAACTTAATGGACCATGCTTTACTGAACATGATCCACGAGAAAAATATATTTCAAACTAAACACAGCTTAACACTACACAATATAGCAGGTCATTACTATCAGTTTGTAACTTCTCTGTATCTTCCAAACTTGAGTCAAATAACCACATTTAGATATGAGGCAAATCAGTACATTAGGAGTGCTTGATAGAATTTAAGTGCTAGAACTGCCTGTGAACATGAGCTTCAGCAAAACTGAAAACTTTTCTATGCTTAGTTTAAAACCCCTGAGCTTCGTCATTCTTCTTGAGGCCTAATGAATGCAGAAAGAATGTTTTACTTACAGCAACAGGATGGCCTGCAATTTTACATTACAAAGGTAGATTATAACAAGACAGGGACAATATATTTCTAGTAGCAACAATGTAATACTAACAAACCAATATTTTTTTTCTTAATTAGTAGCTTTAAGCAGGAAGCTTAATTAGTTTTTAATTATAATCTTTATGTGGTAAAATTTCAAATATTGCTGACAGAGAAAAAAAAATAAAGTTTTAACTTTTTTATTCCCTTTTACCATACAGGGACAAGACACATTAGAAAGATGACTTTAGACTCCCTACCTGTCTTGCTGATATTGATTAGTGGCGTTTTTTGCCAATATGACTATGGTCCTGCAGATGATTATGGTTACGATCCTTTTGGGCCATCTGCAGCAGTCTGTGCCCCAGAATGTAATTGTCCTTTAAGCTACCCTACTGCCATGTATTGTGACAATCTTAAGCTGAAAACCATTCCAATTGTTCCAAGTGGAATAAAATACCTTTATCTTCGAAACAATATGATTGAGGGAATTGAAGAGAACACATTTGATAATGTAACAGACCTACAGTGGCTGATTCTGGATCACAACCATTTGGAAAATTCAAAAATTAAGGGAAGAGTCTTCTCTAAACTAAAGAATCTGAAGAAACTTCACATTAACTACAACAATTTGACTGAAGCTGTTGGACCACTCCCCAAAACTCTAGATGACCTGCAATTAAGTCACAACAAGATCACAAAAGTCAGCCCTGGTGCACTTGAAGGGCTGATGAATCTGACTGTCGTTCACCTTCAGAACAACCAGCTGAAAGCAGATTCTATTTCTGGGGCTTTTAAAGGCCTGAATTCACTTTTGTATCTTGACTTAAGCTTCAATCAACTTACAAAGCTACCAACAGGACTGCCTCATTCCTTACTCATGCTGTATTTTGATAATAACCAGATTTCCAATGTTCCTGATGAATATTTCCAGGGTTTCAAAGCCCTGCAATA
Source organism: Sakesphorus luctuosus (assembly GCA_013396695.1). Classification (NCBI taxonomy): domain Eukaryota; kingdom Metazoa; phylum Chordata; class Aves; order Passeriformes; family Thamnophilidae; genus Sakesphorus; species Sakesphorus luctuosus. Next base: position 135,764 of record VWZD01008907.1, on the reverse strand, counting down.
TTTACGTTTATCCCACAATAAATTAACAGATTCTGGAATACCAGGTAATGTCTTCAATATCACATCACTGGTTGAGTTGGATCTCTCCTTCAATCAGCTGAAGAGCATTCCAACCGTCAGTGAGAACCTTGAAAACTTCTACCTCCAAGTCAACAAAATTAACAGTAAGTTAAATTTGCACATCGTCATTAATTTTTACTGCATACTAGACATTGATGGTCAATGCAAGTATTTGAAATGGTAGATGAACCAGTCTGAACAAATGGTACTGGTTAACACACTGACATTTATCTGACTGTTGTCCATGTTAATGTTAAAAGACAGACATTTATCTAATAGTGACAGAAAATATCTTTAAAAACTATTGCTCAAATTCTCATCTCATGTAAATTGAAGTAACTACGTAGGAACCAATGGAGCTACCTTGTATAATTGAGGGAAAAACTGTAAAAACTCTGGACAGTGAAAAAGAAGTTCAGAATTCTTAACAAAAAGAGACAGTTATCAGCTGAGCATATGCACAACCTCTCAGAAGGCTAGTGGTGAAAGTACTGGAGGAAGAGAGGGAGAAGACAATAAATTCATAAGATATGAGGCACAACACACAGTGAAAAAGATACTACAAAGTAACTTCTTTCATTTCTTTCCTCCTTTGTCTCTTGCAGTATCCATCCAAACCTACCCTGAAATCCAAAGACCTGGCCCTGTTCTTTTCATATCTGTTTCACATATCATATATTCAGGCAGCAAACTTTTGTCCATTCACGCATGATTTGAAAAAGTGTTCCTTCTAATGTCAATTAATGTCACACTTTGCATGAGATCATGGAGGTTTCTACAAAGACAGGGTTTTTACAAGGCTGTCCTATTCCTGGATTGACAAGGAGGTGTTGCAGAGCTGGAGAGATCTCACCACCACGTCAGAATCTCTTTATCTGCACTTCTGTCAGTGGTGGTCCCTGATGGAGAGGGAGATCTGTCAAATATAACAGTTTCTGCAGGAGGGTTTACATCATCTTGCCAGCTGGCATAAAGGAAACAATAAAATCCTCTCCTTTGTTTGCCTGCTTGTATCCATCAAGGTTTAGAGTATCAGCGTCAGCTATTCCATACATAGCTAACTCCATACAGAGGTAGCTTTCAAAACCAAATATTTTTAGTGTAGATCTTACAAGACAGAGGACATACCTTTTGAAATGTTTTCTATTTACTATGTCTCACATTTTCCTCAATGTTATGGTGGTTTTCTTTTCTAGTGTATCTCAGTTCCTTGTTTTGGTAAGAGAAAAGAAAGAGTTAATACTTCCCACCTAAGGCACTACAGCATCCTATGGAACTCCATCAGATACTCTGCTACTCCTAAAATAGCTAACATTGATTTTTATTATCTCATGAGATATATGAGGCAATTTTTCCTGCTTAGAATGATTGTTTTGTACCTTCTGCAAGATACCCAGGTACCAAGCTTGCCTGCTTTTCATATTTCAAAGGACTTTTGAGTCAAGGACAACAATTTAGCTGTGCAAGAAAAGCTGTATTTCCTGGGTATAATGTGAGGAGTGGGCGTGCACCAGCAACTGCTAGACTGTCATTGCTACCCTATGGACTGATACATGAGAATTATGACTTATGGGTTTTTGACTTACCATAAAACCTAGCAGACTTCAATAATAAATATTTTTGACTACCTAATTTCACAGGCATAATATTGAGTTCCCTTAAATGCTGATTGATAATATGTGAGAAAACTTAGTTAGAAATAATCATTATAGTTTAATGAAGTACCAGATACAGGGCAATCAAAGCCTTTGGATTTTGCCATTCACTACACCTGGCCTACAGCTGTAAGTGCTTAGTCTTCCGGAAAATTGAATTGATTGATCTTTGAGTATTTAAGCCTCAAACAAGTGACCACTTTCTTAGTATAATAAATTATTATATTTTACCAGTGATTTGTTAATCAGGTAAAAAAGGTATAATCTTTCTGGTTATGCTTACATAGTTTAAAGCTTTAATTTTACTGAAATCTAACATAAAAATATTTCTCCAGAGTTCTTAGTTGGTTGTATCTCCCTTTTTCTCAGGTGTTTTAGGGCTAGCAATTAACATTTATATATTTGTCTAAGAAAGCTTAATCTGGTTCCAACTTTTTTGATATTTTCAGAAAGAAAGGAAATATTTTTTTTAAATTATTGTCCATGAGTTTCACCATGGACTTGCTACAATTATTATGCACTGCCATACATAAACCCCCCATCTGAGAAATACCCTTATTTGAGAGACTGAGGTTTTTTAACAAGATCTGAACATACACACTAAAAATGTGTAAAAGAATTGGCTTCGCTTGCTCAATGATCCTCTGTGTTGCAATTAACTCCTCTGATGTCTAACTAATAAACTTAAGTACATCCCTTACTTTGAATGTAGGTGTCAAATGTATACTTCATTTACTGTACATGATGATGGTTGGATCTTCAAACTAGAATAGAATCATGGAAGATTTATAACTTTTTTTTGGTTTCTTCATACCTCAAACCTAAACTGTAACTTCTAAATTGAAATGTCTTGTAATATTTCCTATTGATGGTGATTTAAGGGTGGAATTTTCTGCTTAATAACAACAGTGGTTTGCTGCCATGCTCTAAGATGCCATTAGTGTTGCATACACACGTGTGCATGCACACAAACACACATACACACACTTGCAGGATGGAGAAAAGTACGAGAATCAGAGGTTTAGTGATACAAGAGGAGGTCCCAAAGATGAACCTCTCCATATTTCATGTGTACATGTAAATGATTAAGAAGAAAATTGTTGCCTCCACATGAAACCCTAGCAAGTAGATACTATGTAAATGGGGTATAAAAGGGAAAGTGTGAAAACTTTCCAGAGGACAGTTAAGGAGGGCTGTATAATCTGCTGCAGTCCATCGACTGGATCAGGACCTGTACCACAGTCATACTTATTTTAAATAGAGTGAGTTATAGAGGTGCTCTATGGTCATTTATCTGGCTCACTCCATCAATCCCCAAAGGATTTTTTTTACCACGACCTATGTAGAAATGATTCATATATGATTACTGAACCACAGACCAGCAAGGACGACCATGGGACTCCAGCTGCTATTAGGATTGCCCATTGTATTGCACGCCTTAAGAAGAAATCTTTGCACAGTTGATTATGTCAGTTAGAACCTTTGTACACTTATAGACAAGGGATATACTCTCACCTAGAATGTAGTAAAAATATTCTAAAAAAAAAGTCCAAAATATACATCCTTATTTCCATTTTCCTCTATATGAGAGGGAGCGGGAGAAGAAGAAGGAAAGGCAGAGGGAGAATGGGGGGGGAGCCTGTTCCTATTTTTTTGGGGGGGGGGCGGTTCTCCCACGTATTTCAGGTAGGAATATCAGAATTTCTTATGGCAATAGACCCTTTTAGTGAGAACATAATTGTTCAGATAAAAATCCAATTTTCATCTAATCCTTTTATTCTCTGTGTCTGGTTTATCCAGGAATTCTGTGTTGAGAAAAATATGTGGGAAAAATTCCAGGTACACTGCTTCTGAACCTGAATATTATATATTCAGGAAGACATTTTAACATCTGCAATATCAGTAAGTGTAACAAAGGAGGAAGTAAGCTACTGAGATACTTTATCCAACAGTGATATAGTCTTGGTGATTGCAGTTCCCATACAGATCAAATAGGTAACAGCACATGAAGTGCTCTCACAAGACCCACTTGTCTTACTTTCTGCTAGTAGAGACTGAAATTGAAAACCAAAAATTTTTAGGATACTTCTAAAAACTGGCAGTTATAGGAGCTGGACAAAAAATAATGCCTGAATTCAAACAGTGGAGTAGATTCCCACTGAAGTCCATGACAGAATTCCTTTTATTTCTGTGAGGACTAGATCTGCATACACTTCCCACGTGGTTTCAGACTCATAAAGAGTCAGCACAGGTGAGTATTTTGGTGACATAGTTAAATTTTGTGGTCTACATTATTTGAGTAGTTAAACATCTACCCCACTTGTATAAGTACACCTTTTTTGCAATCAACTGCTAGTATTTATGCTCAAAAGTAACAATATGGGAAAAAAAACCCACAAGTTAGTGAATTTAGAAAGTTTTTAAATGTCTGCCTTCTACAAAAATATACTTACTATGTAATTTCTTAATGGCAAGAAGATGAAATAATTTCTATATTAGAATTCATGTTTATTTTCCGCTTTATAAATTAAACCCAAGCTCTCTGCATAAAACTGGACCTAAACAGTTAATGGTAGCCTATAGGCTAAGAAAATGAGTTTAAAGTCTCAGGAACCTGGGTTTTCACTCAGTAAAATTCCACACAGACATAATCCTATAAACATCTCTCAGATTAAATGATCTGAAATCACAAGAATCATCAGTTCAATTCTGCGGGTACGTTCTGAATCAGAAGAGTATCAGAATGGTTCTGAGGTCTTAAAATTTTACTATATTATAATATGGACTTTTTAAAGGAGGTTTTACATCTCTCATCCTTCCAAAAGAAGGCTGTACACTAAACAAAATATAAGAAACTATTTTGATTTGTTTTAATCAAATTGGTGATTGAGATCTGACATTGAAATTAGATTTCCTTAATCCCCATTCATAACAACTTACTTGGTGAAAGATACAAGTCTTTACCCATTCTTGACATCATATCTCTCTCCAAAATATTACATAAACTCTCATGCTTTAAAGAGCTGCCTGTGCATTTATACTTAGTTTACAAAAGCCATGTTACAACAGTGAGAGAAGATTACTGTAAAGCTAATGCTGGAAGAATCCAATTAGAAGAATGTTAATCCAGAATTTAATGTGGGAGTATGAAAGCTAGTTCCTTTAGTACTCCAACATGAAATAGGTCATCACATTTTCTTAAATAAGTTAAGTAGTCATGTAGAAAAGATACATAAGGTGGTGTTTTCAAAATTCCTTGAATGATATATGATTAGTAGTTGAAGCAGCATCTGATTTTGAGAATACTAACTTGATTTATCAGAAATTATGAGAGCTAGTCCTTTGCAATTTAAAACTGAAGACGTGAAATCTGCCTNGAAGACGTGAAATCTGCCTGATACTGGTGTATAGGTTCATTGAGGGAGTCTCTTCATCCCTTTAAAATATTTTCTATGTGAATTCATCTGATGTCAGTGGCCTGAAGAAGAATAAGCCTTTCAAACTGCTTCTTTAGTAGTCATGGAACTTTTCAATAGACTATTCCTCTGTCTGGCTCAAAGGAAACACAGGTGAGAATGAAGGACCATCTCTGCAAAATTATACAATGTGGTATGCAGGGGACATCAGCTTTATTCACATACATTCTCTCTTGAGGGCAGATCTTGTCTCCATGAAAGAGGCCTGTATCATGTACATGTCTGTGCTTATGTATACTGAGCAGAGAACTTTGATGATTCATGTAATTTCTAGCATACAGTTAATAGTGATCATAGGATACCAGACATATTTCTATTCAAGATCTGTCCGGTGTTATGTGAACCAAATAATACTGCAACATAATAGAGATTATATGTATCATGGCATATAAAATATAATAAATATAATTATTTTATAAACATTTTTTACATTTATACTCACCTTTTAGTCCTGATGTGGAAAAGTTTAACCACACAATTTAAATGTAAAACTCTTCTTCAACCCTAGACACATATTTCATTTTGAAACAGGTAAATCAAAAGGGCACATATAAAATACATGCAAAATACACAGACACTCATTGAACTGCCTGTTCTAAAGGATAAGGCCATATCATAGTTTCAATTTCTCCAGAAATTTTTTACTTCCTTCAATATCTTATGTAACAATGTTTTACCCTCCCTCTGCATCTCTAGTTTTACCTAAGAGTAATTTTTCCTTTTATATAGATCCCAGATTAGACCTCTATATAAAGTCTAAGAATCAAATATGTGCTGGCAGCACAGAGCATTTGAAAAATTCAACCTTGAAATTCAGAACCTCTCATGACTAATGGAAAGAACCTCTCCTAACACAAGTCCCTCAAGTTCTAGTAAACTCATGGGGATTTACATGAGTGTATATGCAAAATATTGAAAATAGTATCATAAATTAAGGACACAATCCCCAACTAAAATCAAAGGAGAGCAGAAAAATAATTGCTTTATCCTATTTGTCTTAATTATTGATGTTTTATTTTATTCCTGTTTCTTTTGCTTTAGAGTTCCCATTGAGCAGCTTCTGTAAGGTAGTTGGACCAACGACCTATTCCAAGATCACACATTTGCGCCTGGATGGAAACAATCTCACTCGGGCTGACCTGCCACAGGAGATGTACAACTGCCTTCGGGTGGCTGCTGAGATTTCACTGGAGTGACATACCTGGGATTATCCAATTCTCTTCTAGAGGCAGTAACCACAGGAATTACACATCATGATAGTGCTTTGAAATTAGGATATGCCTTAAAACCAGTGGCAAGCTGCATATTATCTATTCTATTTGTTAATGTTTAGCATGCACTTGGCAACCTTAAAGAAATGTGTGCTTATTTTTACAAATGCTTGTATTTTAAAAGCACAAGAATGGCCAGATATGGTGCAAAATATACCTTCTTCTGGCTAGGTGAGTGAAAACACTCAACTTTGGAGAAGTCTATGTCCATGCATGCAGTACATGCCAGCTGGTTCCAGACTTACATGTGAGTTTCAACATGGGTTATAGTGAAAATTGTGGGATGTCCTGTGTAAATACAAGATTCCTCTACAACTTTAATAATTACCATAACTTTTATATATTGTTATCAATGATAAAGGCAAAAAAATGATTTAACAGTCTAAGAGCAATTTAAAATGTATGAAAATGTGTTTTCAGAGCCTATGACTTATTAAATTAATGGTATGTGTGNATAGGTTCATTGAGGGAGTCTCTTCATCCCTTTAAAATATTTTCTATGTGAATTCATCTGATGTCAGTGGCCTGAAGAAGAATAAGCCTTTCAAACTGCTTCTTTAGTAGTCATGGAACTTTTCAATAGACTATTCCTCTGTCTGGCTCAAAGGAAACACAGGTGAGAATGAAGGACCATCTCTGCAAAATTATACAATGTGGTATGCAGGGGACATCAGCTTTATTCACATACATTCTCTCTTGAGGGCAGATCTTGTCTCCATGAAAGAGGCCTGTATCATGTACATGTCTGTGCTTATGTATACTGAGCAGAGAACTTTGATGATTCATGTAATTTCTAGCATACAGTTAATAGTGATCATAGGATACCAGACATATTTCTATTCAAGATCTGTCCGGTGTTATGTGAACCAAATAATACTGCAACATAATAGAGATTATATGTATCATGGCATATAAAATATAATAAATATAATTATTTTATAAACATTTTTTACATTTATACTCACCTTTTAGTCCTGATGTGGAAAAGTTTAACCACACAATTTAAATGTAAAACTCTTCTTCAACCCTAGACACATATTTCATTTTGAAACAGGTAAATCAAAAGGGCACATATAAAATACATGCAAAATACACAGACACTCATTGAACTGCCTGTTCTAAAGGATAAGGCCATATCATAGTTTCAATTTCTCCAGAAATTTTTTACTTCCTTCAATATCTTATGTAACAATGTTTTACCCTCCCTCTGCATCTCTAGTTTTACCTAAGAGTAATTTTTCCTTTTATATAGATCCCAGATTAGACCTCTATATAAAGTCTAAGAATCAAATATGTGCTGGCAGCACAGAGCATTTGAAAAATTCAACCTTGAAATTCAGAACCTCTCATGACTAATGGAAAGAACCTCTCCTAACACAAGTCCCTCAAGTTCTAGTAAACTCATGGGGATTTACATGAGTGTATATGCAAAATATTGAAAATAGTATCATAAATTAAGGACACAATCCCCAACTAAAATCAAAGGAGAGCAGAAAAATAATTGCTTTATCCTATTTGTCTTAATTATTGATGTTTTATTTTATTCCTGTTTCTTTTGCTTTAGAGTTCCCATTGAGCAGCTTCTGTAAGGTAGTTGGACCAACGACCTATTCCAAGATCACACATTTGCGCCTGGATGGAAACAATCTCACTCGGGCTGACCTGCCACAGGAGATGTACAACTGCCTTCGGGTGGCTGCTGAGATTTCACTGGAGTGACATACCTGGGATTATCCAATTCTCTTCTAGAGGCAGTAACCACAGGAATTACACATCATGATAGTGCTTTGAAATTAGGATATGCCTTAAAACCAGTGGCAAGCTGCATATTATCTATTCTATTTGTTAATGTTTAGCATGCACTTGGCAACCTTAAAGAAATGTGTGCTTATTTTTACAAATGCTTGTATTTTAAAAGCACAAGAATGGCCAGATATGGTGCAAAATATACCTTCTTCTGGCTAGGTGAGTGAAAACACTCAACTTTGGAGAAGTCTATGTCCATGCATGCAGTACATGCCAGCTGGTTCCAGACTTACATGTGAGTTTCAACATGGGTTATAGTGAAAATTGTGGGATGTCCTGTGTAAATACAAGATTCCTCTACAACTTTAATAATTACCATAACTTTTATATATTGTTATCAATGATAAAGGCAAAAAAATGATTTAACAGTCTAAGAGCAATTTAAAATGTATGAAAATGTGTTTTCAGAGCCTATGACTTATTAAATTAATGGTATGTGTGAAAGATTACCAGGAAAAAAAAAAATCAGGTTAAAAAATTGTTTATTCTTTTTGTCATAGTTTTAGTTAACTTTCATAGTAAGATTTTTATTCATTGCTGGTATAGCTGATATTTCAAAATAAATCATATATACGAATATTTTTATTCAATTACTTGCATGCTACTTTTAACCAGATTATAGAAAATAAAAAGTATCAAATAGTGTTCTTGTGTCCATATCATTGTCAGCTATGCTTCTTTCTTTTACAGACTGAAAAAAACAGGTTAAAATAAGATATCTAAGCTATTCTATGATTATTAAAGTTTATTGTAAGGTTAAATAAACTGTTTTATCTACTTTGAAGTTTCAATATGTTTCTAAACATAATTGAGCAAGCTCTGCTGCACTTGTTGATGCCTTATGAAGTTTGCAGTAGGGGAATCATGGTACTATGAAAAAGTGCAAATTAATGTTTTAGTATTGTCAAAAGAACAATGAAATCTCTCAGAAACCACAGGCAGTGAGTAAAATGCAGCTACACATAGTAAAGACATGGTAGTATATTCTATCTAGGAATGAATAGTCCAAATATTGTCAGCATCCTGGAACACACTAAATAAATGTGTAGTAACTGAGAGCTGTAAGTGGCTTGCTTGCAAGCACAGATCATCCCATGGGTACTATTTTCTTTTCAACTACTAGAATATTAAACACTCCAACAGAGTGAAACTCTGTTAGTTTCTATAGCAAAAGCAGAAACTATCACCTCCAAAAAACCCCAACCAATTCATACCAAACCATTTGGTTGGCACTTTGCCAGTTCCAGATCTTCAATATCATTGCACAGTTCACAAAGAAACCTGTGACTAAAACAAAAAGAGGATGCAGAAAATAATAGGAATATTTCCCTGCTCACTTTTGTCATTTTGGGACTCATATGTTACTGCTTTTTTACCCTCATATTGGAAGGGTTCAAAGTAGCCTTTGTTACAAGTAGGTTGGAATTTTTATAGAAGAATGAAGTCTAAATCTGGGGCTTTCTGAACACATCAGAATGGGAATCACTATGGAATGGCACATAGGCATTATAACATAGGAAAAGAAAAAGAAAGTGCATGCAGAACTCTCCAAAGACTAGAAAAGTACATGGGAAACCTTTTCCAGAGAAATTTTAACCCAGCTTTCCCCCTCACAGGGAAATACACTGAATACTAAGACTTCTAGAATAGAAACTGATGGTGAGATTTGTCACCTCATAGCTCTAATCTAACAATACAACAAAAATTTATTGTTCCTTTCACCTTGTCTCAGCAAACTAGTTACCTTTATGCAAAATGAAACAGTATGAACAAGGAGGCTGAGAACAGTCTACCTCAGGATAGTTTAGAACCCGTCAAGGCTATTTTCTACCTACTCTTATGTTGCAAAGAAAACATTTATGGATTTTCAGAAGGCATTTTTATGTTCTGTTCAGGGGATATGATAGAAGGAGGCCCTCTGTGAAAGTAGCAAACAGTACCAACAACCTGCCTCAGAAGCTAGGGAATCTACCTTTCAATGAACACTTGGACAAGTAAAAGAAAATGGCATTTGGCAGTAAACTTTTATCTTGAATATCTCTCATGTGGTTCAGAAATTCACTGTTAGTTGGGGAGATATGACACTGCACAGTTTGCTCCTTACACTATCTGCGAACAAAAAAAACCAGAACATGAGATCCTTCTCTTAAAGGAAAAATGAGACACTTTATCTCTGCTTTCTTAATGTGAGACACAGAAGTCCAGGTTTCTGCTTCTGCATTAATGAATTGTTATACATCACTATAGAGACTGTTTAAGTTCCCAATCTCTACATATCTTGCAAAACCAAACAGGCAACAATATATGTGTTCTTTAGTTCTCAGTTTATGAAAGCAGCATGCATTATTTTCTAGACACTATGCAGAAATGTAGATGTTGGGGAATACTTAGCAGAGCTAAAGTCCTGAAAATCAAGTCACCGTAACTTGAAATTTCTGCCCTTCCTGGGAAGGAAAATGATGGACCTTGGTTATAAAACCCTCAGGAGACTGAAAGACATGACGCATACATCTCTGTTCCCACCTAACCTGGTCATATTTTGAAATACTTATGTGAACAGGTGCAAATATGTTACTTAAAAGTAGAGGCAATGTGAACAGCCAATAACTTAACCTCGGTAGCATTGAGACAGTGGCGTTGCTAAATTAGCCAGAATTTAGGTCAACACACTATGCAACCTATTGTATAGCTGTACAATTTACTTACTTTGTGTCTTCCTCCTTATTTCAAGTCAAAATTCGTAAACTTGTCATAACACTTTCATATGAAGTTTCACATAGGAGAATTGGAAAAAAAAAAGAACTTTTGGAAAGACATGAATTTAAAAGCAGACATAAAGAGGAAGCTTTGCTACAAATATAATGAAAAACAGTATTACAATAATAATATACAAACACAACAGACAAAAACTTTATCCATGAAATTTCAGGAACTGGTTTGCAAGTGTGCTGCACCATCATTCACAAAGGTAGATTTACCTTTCAAGTATAGAAACATTGTCTGATTTTAAAAGGTATTTTTTTCTGTATTAGATTAAATAACAAAAGTTTGCTGGAAGGAATAAGCAGTAACACATGAATTTTTTGGACTCGAATCATAAATCCTATATTCCCTCTACTACTTTGTAAGGCCCAGCATTGTGAAATGGATCAAGAAAGGAATGAGCAGTTTGTTGAATAGAGCTGTACTTCTGGTACAAGGAACATGACAAGTTCCTATCTCTACTGCAAATCTGGTTTAAGTGAAAGGGAATAAATAGGTAGTTGCTTAGCATGAACAAAATTATTTGGCAAATTGGGAACAGAAAGGCAAAACAATTCAGAAAGACTGTCTAAGTTGTTATATAAACAGCTGCAACAAGCATAGACTGAAGATGACAGAAACTGTGAGATTATAAAGCAAAATGAAGTTTTGTGGAGAGCCACCAAGATGTAAGGCTTCAGCCTTCTCCTTTCCAGGCAATGCCAAGTCACTTTCTTTAGCTTCTCAAAATATACCCTGTGCCTCAGTCCATGTCTTTTTGTGATCTTCCATTGTCTAAAAGAGTGCTATAGAAAAAGAGTCCAGTTTGGGGATGTATAATGAAAGGGCAAGGCAACAAAGGAAAAATTCCAGAAAGATAAATTTGAGCTGACATATAACAAAATTCTTCCCAATGAGTGCATAAAGCACTGTCTGTCACAGATTGCTTGAGGAGGCTGTGGACTCTCCATCCTCAGAAATTTTCACAGCTTACATGAGCAATGCCCTGAGTGACTAACCTGTCTTTGAAGTTAGCCTCAATTTTAGAAGGAGGTTGGACTAAATAACCTTCAGATGTTCCTTCAAATTTTTTTATGATTTACGTGAATCTGTGATTCTAAGAGTATTAGTAACGAATTAGTAATGATATTAACAACCAGCTCTACTGCTGAAGAGTTTAGCATTAAATTCATGTGGAAAATTTATTGTTTCATAGTTCTGACTCCCATGATACTCACATAATCTTAACTCACTAACATTTGAATATAGAATCCATAGGCAGAAACTGTGGAAGCTTCCTTTCAATGCCTTGAACTCTGCAGATGGCTTGTGCAAATCTGCTCCCTTTTTGACACTAGTGATTTGCTGAGTAGTGGCAGTAAAGTCAGAGATCCATCCCATCTAACTCTCCCATGTGGGACAGCACTGGTGAACATGCTTAGATATCTGTGCAAAACAAGGGAAACAGTCTATGAGTACCATCCTAATGGAGAGAGTGCTCAAGGAGGACATTTGGGTTCTGATTTTTTTTTTTTTTTCAGATTTTGATACCAGTTAAAAGATTTTTGGTCTGTAAAACAAGAACTTACTTGGTAGGTCCTAAGGTTTTCATGTATAAATAACTCTCTTTTCTACTTAGTCTGAACAGTTCAATATCAGCACAGAGAACGAAAAGGAGTACTAACCCTGTACTCTAAGACACCTGTCTCGAATGTAGAAAGGTCCAAATACCTGGGCAAACTATCACTTTATTATGTAAAACAAAACAGCTTTGAAGGCTGGAGCACTTTTTATCACACTATACTCTTCAGCTTCTGAGATCACATTGTAATTGTGGGCTGGACAGGAAGTAATTGTGCCCATATCTACACATGCAGAAGCCACAAGAAAGATCCTGTCAGTTCTCTCAGACTGGTGACCTGCCTGAAGTGTCTAGCTTGAATGAGTTCAGAGGTGAGACTGAATTGCTCAAGGATGTGAAACTTGAATAAGAAAACCACTTTGCTTGAGAGTTTCAGTGGGCAGCAGCATATCTGAAAAAATACTTATTGCTATACCTTGGTGTTGTAAATCATGATTCTTTTTTTGTGCAACCCCTTCTGCATGTTTTGGGAGGGGAATTATCAGAAATTGACTTGACCTCCAGATCAGAAAACAGAGTTTTTGTAAAAAGTTTTGATTACTGCATTAGTTTTAAAGTATAATGTCCCTTATGCAGTACCTCTGTTGTATAGCATACCTTTTTATTCTGAAATTGTTAAAGAAAAGCAGAAAAAAGAGTCTGAAAAGGTAGTGAAGAAATGTGGCAAATACATAAGAGGAAAAATGTTATTTATAATCCACATGACAGTGTGGAAAGGAAGGGATTCAGTCAAATGCACCTGCCTTCTGAAGAGGAGAAAAGCTTTATTTTGGAAAAAGTACTGCTGTTCTGACAAAAGAGGGCAAAGCAAACCCATCTCACAAGGAAAGATATGAAGGATCATGAAGCATTTTTTTTCCTCCAAGAAAGCTGTCTTCAGTGATATTTTGAATTACTGTATCTAAATCCATTGTTAAAAGATGTCTAAAAATATTTTTAAATGTTTATGAAAAAAATCCCACAATGTTTAAAATGGTTGAATTTTAACACATTTATTTGCCAGAAAACTTAACTATTTTTTTAACAACAAAATATTTACTGACTTTTGGCTTCTGTTCTTCCTCAGACATGCAAAACCTCCCATATATCCTATCTCTTGTGGAGCTGCTTGCTAGGTCCACCTCTAGGCATAGCTGCATTTACTGCAAGGCAGGTAACAAGAAGTTTTTTAATAGGCAAATGGACTCCTTGATGTCACGCACCACAGCTCAGCAGAGAAAGACATTACTATGGCACTGGTGCGTAGAGCTTCCGTGCCAGGAGTTCTGCACTATCATGGAGGTTTCCAACTCTGTTACCTTTCCTTCTGCAGCTCAATCAGTTCTTGGACTGTTCAGTTAGCACAAGTGTTTATGATTATAGAGGTGACTGAGTTGATGTGTAGCCTTTAGACCTGCCAAGAGAATGTGTCTTTAGAATTAACAAAATGGGCTGCTGCTCTGTGCAAAAGAGCAGTTAAGTCTTTACCCCTTGTGTCCTAATGTGGGGCAAAGCATACAAGACAATCATGTTGTCTGGGCAACCTAACTAAAGTACATATTCAAATAATAACAAAGATAATTTGGAATATATTAAATAATATCTGTAAAAATATATTTCTATTGATGATAATGCTTTCATTGAAACATGCATAAGACTTCAGACAGATGTACTGGGAGTCTTTAGAAATTTCATAGCTTATGAACTAATTTAATGATAAGTCATCCTCAAGATGAACAAGGCCAAGTGCTGTCTCTGAAAATTCCTATATCCATCATCTTTCCAGTATCTCATCATGTGAATTTGCCATCTATCTTACTATGTGGACTGGTTTCCAGAGTATATAAACATGTTTTCTGAGCTTCACTTTTAGATTTCCTCATTAGAGCCATTGTGCTGCCAAAAAATAAACAGTAAGACTAATAAGTTCTCAAAATTATGTGCAATTTTGCATTGATTTCAAGAAGAATTTGTGATTCCATGGATAAAAAGGAGACTTTTTTATTTAGGTTCCTAAATTTGGGTAAGAAAAATCATCCCTTGCATTATTTTTATTCCTACCCTTGATTCAAAATGACGAGAAGTATGTTGTTCCAAATGAAAATCACAGCCCTGAAATAAGGTATATTTTATACACAGAATGCAGAAAGGAGCTAGTCATTTACCACTGAGATTCGCAGCAACCACTATGATGAGCAGAAAATCATCAAGATAAGAGCAGGCAATGTTGGAGCACAACCCTGATTATTTAGGCCCTCTGGAGTGCTGCATGGTGCTTGGACAGTGATGGATGATTAATTCTCCCTGCAGCTGGGTTAAGGAGCTGTCTTCACAGAAAAGGGTCGTGTCAATTTGCATCAAAGTGCTGTCTGTTGAGGAATTTCATCGACAGTACAAAGACTAAATTTCAAAGTGTTCCATCTGAAAGGATAATCAGTAACTGGAGTATCTATGATGATTGAGATTCGAGCTTCAAGTTAGGATTCTGGAAGAAAGCTCAACTGCTCTTGAAAGCTAAGACTGATATCACAGTTTAAGAAATTTCTCAAGAGTGTCTGCATTAACAATTAGACAAAAAATTACTACAATTAAAGGAAAATTAAATGAGAGCAGAGTTTTCATATATCTTATGTCATTTGACTTTTCTTTTTAAATTAGACAAACGATCATGAACCTATGAACCTTGAATTTCTCATATGGCAGAATCACTATAGCAGAGCTTTATTATAAAGGGATTAAAATTTTTTTTCATCAAGTTGTGGGAATTCTCTTTTATGTAACGCTTCTCATTTTTTTTAAAAGACAGAACTTTGTGTAAGTCTAAGATTCTCAGAATTCATTGTCCTACTCTGGGGATCTAAAATGAGGATGAATTCATTTTTGGACTTCTACAACAACTGAACAAAATAAGAGAACAAAAGTTAACATAAATTAAGAATAAGGATATAATTAAGGGATAGTGAAAATACAGCCTGTTTTCATTATCCTTATGTTCTCTTAGAATATTTAACCCATAATGGTCTACTTTTCAGAACTGCAGGTCTACAGAATGGGCATTAGACTACAAATTCATGCTTTAATTTACCTTTAGTTGTCTGGAAAATATAAATCATCTAAATAGCCACATGTGGGTCCAATACCTCAATATAAGTCTGTAATTGATAAATACGTGTTAGATATTAAATTTAACATACACTTCGCATTTTAAAAATCAAGTCCCTGGGTGGATAGTTTTGTTTCAGTGTTGAAATTGTCGAAAACATAAAAATAAACTAAGTGAGAGATTGACAGCAACATTTACATAGTAAGTAAAGTAAACCCAGCAAGCCAAGACAAATACCAGATCTTGGCATTGTGTCATGGAACCTTTATTCTGTCACTGTGGTAAAGATCTCAAAACAGAGAGAAAGGGAACAGAAAGCCAAAAAATTCCTTAATGAAGCATATTCAGGAGAGAGTATATTTCCCATAAAAGCTGAGCCCTTTTCCATAGTTATTCTTTTCTAAAATGTGTTGCTCTGCAAGGGCCTCTTTAAGCTAAACTATTCAGTTTTCAGTATGGTTTTCACAGGAAGTGAAGGTGTGCAGAAAGTAAACTGTTAGAATTTTGTTTCTGGACTTTCACAATGGGATCTCATCTTCCTAAGTCCTATATAAACAAGAGGTCAGGTGACACACTTCACAGATTAAGCCAGTCAAACTGTTTTTCAGTGTTTCTTCCACTGAGAGGTCTAAGCAGGTAATTCTATGCTTCTAGGAGAGGTGCACCTTTCCTGCTTCTCAGTGTGGTGTTTAGTTTTTTGGTTTTGTTTTGGTTTTTGGTTTTTATTATTTTTTTTGTTTGGTTAGTTTTTACCAGGAATGGTGTAGAGTAAAATACATCTGTAGAAGCAGGATCTGGAACATCTGGGCTGGTCCCTTTGATCTGTCCACAGTGTCCCTTGGGCTAGCCTGAAGGGCTTCGTCATCTGCTTTATTTTAGACCCTTTGATCTTGCTGTCTTGTTGCAACTCTATTCTAAAAGGACTAGCAGACATTATTAATTGGGATATATCACTGTGTGATGATCGGGGAACTGTTTGGAAACAGAGGTTTTGTCTTTCTCACTCTGAGTAACAAACTCAGAGCTTCCTACTCTTCATTTCAAGCAGCAATGCAAAAAGAGAGATCACCACTACATATCAGTCTTCAGAAGTGAAAGAGGCAGACTGAAACCTGAG
The DNA here is from genome assembly GCA_013396695.1 of Sakesphorus luctuosus. Classification (NCBI taxonomy): domain Eukaryota; kingdom Metazoa; phylum Chordata; class Aves; order Passeriformes; family Thamnophilidae; genus Sakesphorus; species Sakesphorus luctuosus. The sequence continues at coordinate 118,913 of VWZD01008907.1, read as the reverse complement.
TAAGTCACACCTGCCTGAAGTTGTATGGAGCTACTAGTGGAATATATGATAAAAGATACACAAACTGGACTTACTCTCTTCTTCAGGTTTTGAAGGATCACCTTTTCTCTAGTAACTATGAAGATAATTAAAGTGACTGATTCAGATAAACTGACTGTCCTGTGGAGCAAGACACATAGCATTTGAGCAAAGTAGTACTCAAATTTAGGCACCTTGGATTGCAGCCTTTGCAAAATGGAACAATCTACAGGGCTAATGAATAAGCCCTGCTTGCAGTGTACTCCTGGGTTTGCTCATGATGAACTATACACATGCTTGATGTTTAACAGACCTTGCTTCAAATTAAATCTGAGACATATGGCAGCCATTACTGAATGAAAGGAATGCATTTTTTCACTGTCAGCAACTGATGCTGAAACAGAACAACAGCTCCTAACAGGACTCCCAGTTGTCCATATCTTCTCCCAATGGATTTTTCTAGTCTAATTTTTTTGTGTCTTCTAGTCTTTCTCAAGTGAACTGTTTTAGTTTCAAGCAAGTACATTACTACTCTCAAGGAGATGTTACTACTCCCTGAAGTTGTTGATGCTCTTCACTTTTTTACATTTTTTAAAACACATTCACTTTATTGGATTGCTAGGAGACATATGGAGTAAAATTCCTGTAATAGCTTAAGATATCTTTCTGAAACTAGAATACTCCAGCAGTATCTTCTAAAAGGTTTGCAAAATTCAGAGTGAGTATCTGCAGTATTTTTACTGGAATAATTTTTCCACTTTCTTTTATGGCTGTGCAAATACCTTCCATACTGTTGCTTTTGGGGAAGTTGTTCATGGCCTCAGGAGTAGCTTGCAATTCACTGATATTTGTCTTTGATGGCTCAACTTCACAAGATAAAAACTAGCTCATTAACACAAAATCCTTAGCTGTCTCTTAATGAAAATAAGGGCCTGGAAAGTGTCTCAGGTTGGATATGGAAAACAAAAAGCCTCCCAAACCATTAGTCAGTTTTTAAAATCTTGGCTGTGGTCTTTTATTAGTCTGTAAAACTTTATCACCATATAGTGCACCCTTTAAATAATAAATAGTAACACCAGATGATGGAGGACTGAACAAAACAAATGCATGATGGAGAGTATGTGCATAATCTTGAAGGTTTCATGGAAATCAGGCCTTTCTGCAAAGTCAGCCTGGACACCCAAGCAATCATTTGCTCCTGCAGAAATATTTCCAAAATTTTCAAGTGCACATGAGAAAACATATTATAGTCATCACACTCTTTCTTCCTGATTTTGAGGACAATTCTTGTCATTTTTTCTACCTTTGTTTCCATAAGAAGAAATGAGAATTCACATTATTGAAAAAGTCTTAGAAAATATATTTTGGTGCTTTCTTCTACTAGCAAAGAACTTCTTTGAATGGGATGCCAGCCTATGTGTTTGATAACGATCAAATATCTGGCCTCTAAATCCACAAAGGGCAGGCTGTGACCCCTTACTGAACAGTATTTCATAGAGTAACCGCCACAAAGTGACCAGCAAGTCCATTTGGCAGTGACTTTTGTGATAAAATAATGAATATCTGTGCATGATATGTAAATGAATATCAGGTTAAATTAGCAGGTAAGTTCAGACCCACATGAAGCATAAGATAAATCAATCTATTTTGTTGTTGTTAAACAACAGGTAACATGCTTTTTAAGTGTGCCACAACAGGTATCTGCCACTAGGACTCATATTTTAGACCCTTCAGTATAACATTCATGATGGCCACAGCTCATGCGTTAGTGATGAACAGATCTCAGTGCCTCCAAACCTCTCTAAACACTCCATGAAGATTTAGCACAAATGCAAACCAGTTTTATACTGCACTTCCTGACTTTTACGAGAGTCATAGATGCACTTTCCATGGTGAAGCCTCCTTAAATCACTCACAACTGGACACAATTATTTTAAACTTCATATAGTGGTGCCTCTGTCTCTCCCCACCTGTCTTTGGCAGACTCCAGCTGACAAGCATCTTAGTCATTAAGGTGTGAAATGGGTCTGTTGTGGGAGGTCAGAAGAAACTTTTGACATCCTGGGTGATTAAAGCAACACTCATGATTAAAAACTTACAGTGGTACACCTGATCTTTGTCCTTATAATTAGTATAACTGGTTAAAACTAGAACTTTTATTTTTAGGTGTAGATGTAAACTAATTTAATCTTATTGAAACTATTTAAATATTCTACTTAGTGTTACTGAAGGAATCAATGTTATAGCTGGTTTATAAGAAATGCCTAAAAAGTTTCTAAGAGGTGAAGAGTCTGCAGGGGGTTTTTTGTTTGTTTTTTTTTTTGTTTTTTTAAGGACATACTTAAGCCATGCAAAATTACTGGTGGCAAGGAAGTATTTTTTTCCTAAGTAAAAAACAAGGCAGTACAAATATGTACTCATGAAAAAAAAAATCATGACGTGTTTAGCATTAGCCTTACTGAAATCACTGAAAGCTGCCCATGTGTTTAAGGTTTGCTTTCCTGGTTTTGATTATTTTTTGTCCACTCTACTTCTAAACTTCTTTTGAGACATTCTTAGTTTAAGAAGCAAAGTATTAAAAATTATGAAATAAGTTGTTATGGATTTTATTGTTAAAATCAATCAGATAAAGTGAAATTAAAATAATTATGTAAGTTTAAAAACCAATATAACTCACAAAAAGTAACAGGATATATTTTATGTTTCCAGTATTGTCATTACCTTTTCCTTAAAACATTTATGCCATTGTTCTGGCTTTAAACATGGATAGTTTTCCTGATATGAAGTTGTTTAAGTTTGGACCAAACAAAAAGAAAACAAAAATCTTCCAAAATACTTAATGTGAGAAATATGTGTCTAATATTTGGATAGCAAGTTGGCTGGAAAGAGTTTAGTTCAGATCAATGATAAAATGAGAAAATTGGAGGAGGCACTGGAGAGTATTACAACTTTGTAGAAATATATATAACTGTCTCTCTGAACAAAAAGGAAAAGGTAAGGCTTAATCTTTAAAGAACTGAAAATATGTTATTAAAAAATTCTTAACAAATGCTTTTGCTCTCTTCTTCTCCTAATGAAGACTTTTATCTTTAAATGGCATGAGAGCATCTGCATTTGATAAAAATCAAATAAAATATTTCCTTAGAAACAGATGGCACTGGTTTTAATTCTTTGTGGCCAGTTCAGGTATTATGAGAATGAATTATGATGTAAGGGAGCTTTGCATGCAAAGTGTCTTCTAACAAAAATTTTGAATAAATATACATTTTGGGTTACCTATTTCATCTAGACTAGTTTCCTTTCCTCTGCTAGAATATAAAAATCAAATGCCTTCATCTCTGTGTCTGCTTGATATTAAGGTCAGGATTTCCCTCTTTGCCTGCCTAGGTGCTGAGGTGCCTTGGTTATTTTAGGGGTTAAAAGCTGTAGCCACTGATGCGTATATATGAGGCTGTATTCATAGAACACGGCTTGTAGCCTGACTCAAGCTATTTCAGTCTAACAACAGGGACCAATAGAAAGAGAAGAAGATCCAAGAAGCTGAGGTAAGCACAAACTCTGAAGCAATGTCAAATTAGAAGCAATAGCAAATAAGGTGTGTATGGAAATACATCTGGGAATACTGGTATGTACTTCCAGTTTTATATGCTGCTAATTCTTAGGGGGACAGGAAGCAAACACAATGGTTAACAGCCAAAAGCTGTGAATTTACAGTGATTTCTAACTGGCTTCAGATAGCTCCAGGAACTTGGCTAACAAGGTAAATTGCTTTGCATTTCTTTTTTCAAATGGTACTAAGGTTATTAATATTTACACAGTAAAGAGGGTGCCATTTCACTGTGTAAAAGAGAGATGTTATTATTTAATAATACTTCATTTGTCTTTTTTTTTTTTTGGACGGTTTCCAGATAGCAGTGTCTGGTGCTGGAAGATCTATAGGATAGTGTACTTGTTACTGCTGATAACAATGTTGAAAATTATTAAATTACTACATATCTTATGCAGCAACTTACCTGAGCTCTTAAACTTACTGGTGCATTAATCCTATGAGAGAATTCACTTTTTATTTAAATACCATTTTTGAAAATACTAACCTAATTTTGAACAGCAATTTCACCTCTCAGTCTCTTGCCTCAGCATTGCAAAATGCTTGTAAATCTTCATCAGTCAACAAGCAAGATAACAGAGTTTGTAAAGCACTGTTTTTATGTTACACTAGTATTTCCTTTTGGAGTAAATTATCAGCAGTGATTTTGTTCATAATTTAATGGTGGAAGAGGCTAAACAAAGCAAATAATTAGGGAGGTAAAATACAAGATGCTGAGGTATATATGAAATAATTTGGTTAGCATTTACTTTTTGTGGATATAATTTGGTTAGGACTTGTCTTTTTTGTTATTTAGATCAGGCATTTGTTTTGTCTGTTTATTTCAGAGAAGAAAATTTGTAACTTTGGATATGAGAGAGTGAATGAGGCAGAGAATGGACTAGCCAAACATATTCCCTCCAAGCTTTTTAAGAACGTGCCCAACAAACAGCTGTTAAAACACTATTTGATCTTTCGCTTTTCACTGAAGAAAAAGACTGGAAAATCTGATCCAGATGCCATTATAATTTAAGAGAGAGAGAGCAAAAACAGAAAAGAGGGTATGATTAATTTTAAAAGGAGGAACACTGAGTACAATAGTATTTGTATCATTGTGCTAATGGACATCTTTTCTGAAGATTGTTCACTGTATAATGTAGATTACAGGTCTGTACAGGAAAACTTACACAAATTTGCAAGAAGTGTTAATTTAATGGCAGAAAAATGATCCGTGTTTTCAGGTTCTTTGAAATGACACTTGCACGAACATCAGTTAAATTGGTAGCCAGTGTGGAATCTAAGTTGAATCAGGGGAATGTTCATCAGCATATGGCACTGAATTGTTTATACTTCTTATATTACTGTTCAGTCTTTCCTTAACATTCCATGGGTAATACCCTAAAGGACAGAATTTGGCTATTTATAAAGTAATTACTTTTTTATATGCAAAACTGCTTTATTACTCTTAATATGCTGCTAGAAAGTTCTGTTGAGAGACACCTAATTGTTTTTTATCCCTTCCAAGGCAAACACAATGATCCTAAAAGTCTATACAAGCCTTCCTCTCCTATTCTTGGTCAATTCTGTGTGGACTCGAACTGTGAGACAAGTTTATGATGATCTGGATCCTGAGCATTGGTCTCGCTACACTTCAGAGTGTCCACAAGAGTGCTTTTGTCCTCCTAGTTTCCCCAACGCATTATACTGCGATAACAAAGGACTTAAAGAAATACCTGCAATTCCAGCAAGAATTTGGTACCTCTATCTTCAAAACAATCAAATTGAAACACTTTCAGAGAAGCCTTTTGTGAATGCCACTCATCTGAGATGGATAAATCTGAACAAGAATAAGATCACAAACAATGGAATTGAGAGTGGTGTGCTGAGCAAGCTGAAAAGACTGCTTTACTTATTCCTCGAAGACAATGAATTGGAAGAGGTGCCTGCCCCACTACCAGTGGGCCTGGAACAGCTAAGACTAGCTAGAAACAAAATCTCCAGAATTCCAGAAGGAGTCTTCAGCAACTTGGAAAACCTTACTATGCTAGATCTGCACCAGAACAGTCTGTTGGACAGCGCTCTTCAAAGTGACACCTTCCAAGGACTCAATAATCTTATGCAACTAAACATAGCAAAAAATTCACTCAAGAAAATGCCTATAAGCCTTCCAGCTAACACACTGCAGCTGTTTTTGGACAACAACTCCATTGAAGTTATACCAGAAAACTACTTCAGTGCGATACCCAAAGTGACTTTCCTTAGGCTGAACTACAATAAATTATCTGATGAAGGTATCCCTCCAAATGGGTTTAACGTTTCATCTATTCTAGATCTACAGCTGTCTCACAATCAGCTCACTAAAGTTCCACCAATCAATGCTCACCTTGAGCACCTTCATCTTGATCACAACAAAATCAAAAGTAAGTGTGTATTGTCAGCATAGGACCCTATCAAGACACAATTATTTTAAAGTGTCTACTTAACTACAGAAAATGGTCTTTGAAATAAAGTGATTAAAATAATTTGGTTTGGAACAGATCTTTAAAGATCATTTAGTCCAACCCTCCTGCAATAAGCAGGAACATCTCCAGCTAGATGAGGTTTCTCAGAGCCCCCTCCAATCTAACCTTGGTAGTTTCCAGGGATGGGCATTGATGACCTCTCTGGACAACATGTTTCAGTGTTTTGCTGCTTTTAAAGAAGCTTTGTTCTACTAAGATTTATCTTCTCAAACATCTTCCAACATTTTCTACTTTGTGTAAATGAGGCAAGGTTTTGTACCCAAGACCACAGAAGCCTGGTGTCATGTCATAGTTCAATATCTAGCACTGTTTCCAATTTATCCAGGTATAGTGGGGATGTCATGGTTAGGGGCATCACATATTTTATATAATGAAACTATCTGCCCAGTAATTCTTTTGTTTCATGCCAAAAGCCAAAACTAAAGGTGATGACTTTATCACTACACTAAAGGAAGCTAAGTCTCTATATTTATCTTCCTGTCATGGTGATTAAGTTGAATACACAGTCCTTTACCACTCATTTTTGACACAGTAGTTCAAAAATATACTTGGTTTTGTATGAAAAAGGACCTGTGAAAGGAGGATATCTCTTAATAACTTAGATTCATTCATTGCATTTTAGAGAACTAATGTATGAAATCTTGTAAAGAAAAACAATTTTTTTTATGACTGGCACTTATTTAAGTGGTCTGCAAGAATTCTAAAAGTTAATTAAAGAGTTAAGGATTATGAAATATGGTGTTTCTGAACATATTTAATTGCCCTCTGGTTATGAAGTGATTTATTTTAATTGCTTCACTGCAGTGCCTCAGGTGCAGACTTTATCCTGTCACTTTAGGTGGACATTCAATTTAAATCAATGGAATGTAGCCTGTCCAGTTTAAGAAGGGGTTTGTGTCTAGGTAGCATTTAAAGAGCTGCCAAATTATCTTCCTTTGAAATCTGACAAACCTTAAAATCATGAATTTCAACATGTGTAATATGTCCCACTTTCCAAAGATGCATGAGTACCCATGAAGTTAATCACAGTAATTTTCCACAAGCCTTATATTACTAACGTTTTTACCATTTTTCGAAATTTGTCAGCTTAAGCACGAAACTGCTTCCAAAACTAAAACAAAAAAGAAAAAGAGTTTTAATTCCTAATAACTGCATATAAAGTGAAAGAAAGAAAAGAAAAGAAAGAAAGAAAGAAAGAAAGAAAGAAAGAAAGAAAGAAAGAAAGAAAGAAAAATTAAAAAAAAACAACACCACAACCTCACAACTTAAACAAAAACTAGATATTATGTAAGACATATTCTACCACATAGCATCATTATTGAAGAGGCAGGGGATAATGACACAGTCTTCATGGGACACTGCTCTAATAGATGATATCCCAAGGGGCATTTAGGATTACAAACAAGGAATGTAATTTCATTGAGCAGGAGTAATAAGATGTGACATTAATTCTGCAGATTGGTTTTGTCTTCTTAAACCCTGGAAGTTTATGATCAGTCATTACTTTAAGATAACCAATGTAAAGTTTTGAAGGAAAAATAACTGTTAAAGCCTAGATCTGGTTTCTCCACAAAAGGGTCCTTCTGAAGGTTTACTTTTATGGGTGCAGTACAAACTCTTTTTATAATATTAATTCTCTTGCATAACTACAAGTCACTACTTTATTTTCTCTTGGTGATTCATAGTTACACTGCTGAAACTGTAAGAGCTCAGACATCAACATTTCTATATAAATACAGTTTGCCTATGTTTTATTGTGTGTTATTGGGTAACATCTGTTCTTCACATAAGTGCAAGGCCTTATGTCTCTAGAGATCATTTATGAAGATTTAAGGCTTTCTTCTGAAGGCCAAGGAAGTCAGTGATAGCCTCATCATCAGTCTCAGTGGAACAAGAGTTTTCCCTGTGGTTCCTTTCCTAAGGATCTCAACATAGAGAGGAAAAAAAGTACTTAAAAATTGGAAGTTAAATCAAAATAAAATGAAAACTAATTATGGCTCTAACATGGCATCGCTCTTGTTCCATGGCATTTTAAAACACCCATGCTTACATATTTATGTAGGAGATACACTTGTGAGACTCTGGGGAGGTGTTAAATAGCATAAAAGTTTGAAAGGAAGCAAGTAAGCATGAAATGATGGTGTAGCAAGAGCGCAAGGCTTAACAGGTGGTA
>VWZD01008907.1:72833-110526 GCA_013396695.1 Sakesphorus luctuosus | reverse complement strand
CACTTTAGGTGGACATTCAATTTAAATCAATGGAATGTAGCCTGTCCAGTTTAAGAAGGGGTTTGTGTCTAGGTAGCATTTAAAGAGCTGCCAAATTATCTTCCTTTGAAATCTGACAAACCTTAAAATCATGAATTTCAACATGTGTAATATGTCCCACTTTCCAAAGATGCATGAGTACCCATGAAGTTAATCACAGTAATTTTCCACAAGCCTTATATTACTAACGTTTTTACCATTTTTCGAAATTTGTCAGCTTAAGCACGAAACTGCTTCCAACTAAAACAAAAAAGAAAAAGAGTTTTAATTCCTAATAACTGCATATAAAGTGAAAGAAAGAAAAGAAAAGAAAGAAAGAAAGAAAGAAAGAAAGAAAGAAAGAAAGAAANTTAATTCTGCAGATTGGTTTTGTCTTCTTAAACCCTGGAAGTTTATGATCAGTCATTACTTTAAGATAACCAATGTAAAGTTTTGAAGGAAAAATAACTGTTAAAGCCTAGATCTGGTTTCTCCACAAAAGGGTCCTTCTGAAGGTTTACTTTTATGGGTGCAGTACAAACTCTTTTTATAATATTAATTCTCTTGCATAACTACAAGTCACTACTTTATTTTCTCTTGGTGATTCATAGTTAAGCTGCTGAAACTGCAAGAGCTCAGACATCAACATTTCTATGTAAATACAGTTTGCCTATGTTTTATTGTGTGTTATTGGGTAACATCTGTTCTTCACATAAGTGCAAGGCCTTATGTCTCCAGAGATCATTTATGAAGATTTAAGGCTTTCTTCTGAAGGCCAAGGAAGTCAGTGATAGCCTCATCATCAGTCTCAGTGGAACAAGAGTTTTCCCTGTGGTTCCTTTCCTAAGGATCTCAACATAGAGAGGAAAAAAAGTACTTAAAAATTGGAAGTTAAATCAAAATAAAATGAAAACTAATTATGGCTCTAACATGGCATCGCTCTTGTTCCATGGCATTTTAAAACACCCATGCTTACATATTTATGTAGGAGATACACTTGTGAGACTCTGGGGAGGTGTTAAATAGCATAAAAGTTTGAAAGGAAGCAAGTAAGCATGAAATGATGGTGTAGCAAGAGCGCAAGGCTTAACAGGTGGTACTACAGTGCTATCAAACAACAGGTAAAAGGGAGTGAATAGTAAGTTCCCTCAGAAGACCAGGAGGCTGGGATAGATACTCTGACCTGATGTTATTCAGTGTGTGGAGAAAAGAAGTCCTTGGGCCCAGTAGTTAAATTATGTTTCTAAATTATGAGTTTTTTTCTGAAAAAGAAACAGGATCTTCAGTTCTTCAGCAGATATACAGTATTAGATAGTCACGAGAATCTATTATGCAGTTTTCCCTTATAGCAGATCCAGAGTCTCATCTTTAAATATGATACCACAAAACAATACTGAGTGGATTTAATTGTCTTTAAATTAACTATCCTAGATTTTTTATCTGGTTTGGTCTACTCAGACAGACCACCTACTCAATTAATGGAAAGAGAGACACAATTGCAGAAGGAAACTCCTCCCATCTTAAGGAGATGCAAATCACCTTTTGGAAACATTCATATCTCTCTCAGTTTATGAAGAGATTATAAATTATTTACTTAAGCTGACACTTAACCTCTACATGAATCATCTTTGGTTGGGTGAATTGTACCCATGTAGATGCATAGGCCTGTCCCCCTTGCTTAAACAAGATTCAGTAATATACACATGAAGAGGATTGAAAGAGAGGAAGAGGGAGAGGCTTTTACTCCTCTGATATTTTGGATAGGATTTATTGTTTATAGGAAGTGAACAATAAAAACCCAAATCATGTCATACCCACATCATCAAGAAATAAATTTTTCATAGGAGGCCAGTGGCTGGATAACTGCTGCCTTGCTTTAAGGCTGGAGTAATCAACCCAGTGAAAATGGCTGTGAGACACTTTCTAGGTCAGAGAAGACCAAGTTGTAGAACACACTTGAAGCTATCGTGTCTTCTGACAGTAGTGTTCGCCAGAAAATGTGGATATTTTCTGCTACATAATGTTGATTCACCTGTAAAACTTGTAATAGCTGTTTTCACAATGTAAACTCTCAGGCTTTCTGCTTTGTAGCTTCCCACATAAAAATAATTGTAGCTTGTTTCTTCCAAAATATCAAAAGCTTTGCCAATATAAATCAAAATTTCACAAGATAAACAAAAACGTTTTGATATCACAGATATGACAAAAGTTTCAGGCCTTGGCCAACTGAATGTGTTTATCTAGTTTCCATGACAAAGATAAAGTCCACTTTCAAGATCTGGACAGTTGTTCAAAATAGAGTGAAGGGTTTTCTTTTGGGAAAAAAAAATGTAGCTTCTGCTGTGATTTTTATGTCATAACATTTATCTGATTTGGGGGAGGTATTGTAATCACAATGTGCGTGCATATTATCATTGCTAAATGTAAAGGGTGAAAAATTTTGGTAGAAATCTAGGTTGCCAAAAAAAATGTTCAAAAACTCTGTTACATACACATTATTCATTCAATTTTTTTCACTTGGTCTGGGGTGAAAAAGGTCCTCAAGCAGTCAGACCAAGCACTAAATACCATAATTTGGGCAAAGGAATTTGACATCTTTGACAAACAAACACAACTTCAGTATTTTCTAGAGTGACCCCATTTTGAGGCTGAAATAAGGCAGCAGCTGACTGACTACTCAACATATGAAGAAAAAAATGAAAAGCAGAGTGTAGAGCTAACCTAGAGGAGACAATGTAAAAACCCAAGTTATTCAACATTTATGAATATGGATAATGATTTAAGCCATAGTTTCAAATTTTATCTGAACACAAACAAACTATGTGGGATGTATACAGAATTTTAAGGATTTGTTGGATTTCAGATTAGGAAGAAAAATATCCCTTTGTAAAAGTTTTATTCCTGCAATTTGAACCAGCTCTACTGAAGAATGTGAGAGAAGAGGAAAGTACAGATGCTGAAAGTTACAAAAACTATGGAAATGTTCTCTGATTCAATACGGTTACCATTTTGAATTCAGGATCTTCATTAAGGAATATTATCAGCCTAAAACTGAAATAAGATGTTCCAAATCCCTTAGCATTAATGTTGTCAGCTCTCTCAGAGGGTAGAGAGCTATTTCTTAATGCTTACCATGTAGTGGCCTAAATTAATGTCCTCTCTGTCCAAGGCAAAATTATGCATCTAGTGGTTTTTATTCATAATTGCAACACAGTAAATATGTGATTCACTGATCTAGATTACATTATGTTAAGATGCTTTTTTACCCTATCAAAAAAGGTATCAGTTTGTGGACATTTTCCAAATCTCATGGAAAAAAACTGTCTCCCACGCAAATATCATCAGAAATCTGCTTTATTTGTTTCCTAAATGAATTTTATCCTCATAAAACTTTCCCATAGAAGTTGCCTAACATGTTGATCGACATTTTCAGGTGTCAATGGTACTCAAATATGTCCAGTCTCAATTGCCCTAGAAGAAGACTATGGTTACTATGGCAACGTCCCTCGCCTCCGATACCTTCGTCTGGATGGAAATGAAATTCAACCTCCAATCCCATTGGACATCATGATATGTTTCCGACTGCTTCAAGCTGTTGTCATATAAAGATATTGCAGTGTCACTCTTGTACTGTGAGAGTGCTAAGATACAAGTTTTGCTGGAATGAAACTTGTTCTAACTCATAAATGAAGAAGTAACAGCTTTTGACTTTATTTTTTTCTTTGCTTTTATCTTTTCTGTGGCTGACAAGGTTGTTCTTCTTTCAGAAGAGATTTTGTATGGACCTGAAACATGTGCCTAACACTTTACCCTAGAATTCCTAACATGAATATATTGAAAATCACCTGTGTAGGATCTCAAATACACCAAAGAACTTACTACCTGATTCCTGTCAATTGCAACAATGTCTACCCTGTTAACATCACTACTACAGACAAATTATATTTCCTTATTTTGTTATGTTGTAACAGTGAATTTGGGTGCACTTGGCCAAATGCATATGCTAGTAAAATCATGAGCTGCATGACTACTAGTTATCAGAACTGTCACTGTCATTTAAGATAGTGACTACTGGTGAACAGCCACTTAACATGTAAATAACCCATCCTTTACAGACTGATACTTTTAAGACAAAAAGTATATGAGACTCAACATCCAAAGCACTATACTGAATATATATTTTTGTAGAGATTCATTCAGTGAATGATTTCAGAACTGGAATAGACTGATCCAACTAAAATCAAGGAACAAGAAAACATGAGATGAAATCCTGTTCTATCAAAGTCTCAGTTTTCTGCTGTTTCATTCTTCAGTATTCCATTTCAAGTTTTGACACCATTTCTTTCTGTAACTTTGGGATAGTCTTGAATATTTGGTTCATTTTTGTTTCCATAGAGACACAACAAAGAACAGTTTCATGAGCTAGGTACTTCAAAAAAATTTTAATGGCTAGTTAGTGCAATGGTGATAAACAGAAAATTAAGAAATTAAGATATATATCCCTTCCCAACTATTTACTGAACTAGCCAAATATTTGCATAGGTATTGCATCAGTTTAAGCAAATACAATTAATTTAGAGCAGTATTTAGATATCTGCAAACTCATATACACGCACATAATAACACTGGATTTTAGAGAAGTTTATGTATTTAGAACATAGCCCATTAACAATTCATTAACAAAGGAGATATCAGCAGGCAACTTTTTATGAAATCTAGTTATATTGTTTTTTCTATTTTATAATATTGGGATTTCAATAAATGACTTGAATAGTAGAATCAACTATTCAGTGTAAGAATATGACATCCTTATTTCCTACAGCCAGCACAACAAGCTATCCATCAGTCATATTATTTTAGTCTACTTGCATTCATAAATGGAAGTAATTAGTTGCTCTTTGATATCTTGCATCTATTGCTAACATTTTAAGACTGGCCTCAATAGCAAGCATTTAAAGACTATGCATGTGGTATAATTTTTACTTTGAAGATAAGGTATTTTCTTAAAAGTAGATTTTTTTAAAGTGTTGAGAACTGAGATTTCTAACATTCAATCTCTTTTTATGTGAAAACCAGGTCTTATTCTGCTCCAGAGCACTTGTGGAAATAATGTAGTATAGGAATCCAACATATAAATAAGCCATTCAGAAATCCTATCATTAAAACATTTATTTTTTTCTGTTCTTTTATTTGATTGTTGAGAAACTCCTACCCTTCTAGCAAAATACTTTCTGTACCTCTGTGTTCATCCAATATGAAAAAATACAGATTTTAAAAGTCTCTACAATATGTATGCATGTTTAGCTACGTTCTTTACTCAATAATAGCATAGTAATTTATTTTTTGAAAAAAATAAAATTGTGTGACAATACTACTAATTAAATTATAATAATAATTGCGTTCTTGTACTTGGAACTCAATTTCTACTTTAAACAAAGAACAAAAACATGGACTCCGTAGTAAATATTTACAGCATAAATGCGTATTATTAACATTATTTACAGTTCTGATCATACAGCATAACATCATGAAGGTCCTGTAAAAAATTATGACTGTGTTTAGGTACCCTTAAAGATACACATTAACCACTCCCCAGAGAGATGTCAAGCTTACATATGAGAAGGGTTCACATGCAAAATCGTAAAGGGACACTAAAGCATCAGGGTACTCCATTTTCTGGATAGGTGGATTATGCAATTAAATCAGGACCACATGATCTCATGAAACAATTTTAACAGTTATTTTAACCAGCTGGCCTGCTATTTTTCCAATACAGTGTAGTGGGAAAATCCTTATAAATTAGTTCTCCAAAGATCAGTACTATCTTAGAACACATGCAGTTAGGTGCTCAAGATTTGCCTCTGTCAACACCCAGTTAATCTGAATGAAGAGAAAAAAATCATGATATATCCTTAGACAGACTTCTATTGGGCTGAAGAGCTACTGCTAAGTGTTGTTTTCTACACCTTTGATGCAATCACTGACTCCACATCTGGGAACTATGTAATAAAGAGAAAATCCTAAATATCATTACTTAGGCTAATTTGTCCCACCTTGACTCTCCCAGAAACAGCACTATGAAGTAGAATACTAAAGAGTTCTGTTGCTGCTGTCACCTTCACAAAGTAAATCAACTCTAACTGGGGGTTGAGCTGCTTTACTGAATGCACATGTCCATTTGCCATAGTCTTAATATTCTTAAACATCCTGGCAAAGTTGGTGAAATTTCCCTTCAGAGTACAATAATAGGCCTAAACTGCACTATCATATGGAACTAAACAATCTAGGCTTTCAGCCACTATACACTCCTTAATTGTGCCAGAAGACTATAAAGGAACATATAAAACAGTGTCTTTTATTCAATGTAGAGGATTGTCAATACAATGTAAAAAGTATCACTTTGCTTGAAGGTCTGATGCCAATTCTTCCTAATCCAAGATTTCTCTAAGACTCCCCACTGATATTTCTTGGTTTAGAAGAAAGTGTGGTCTCTTCCACTGAAAGGATGGAGAAACACACCTCTCAGTTGTCCTGTCTGAACCCTCAGCTGTCATCATGAAAAAGCCATTTGTTATGCTTATTTGCCAGAAATGTTGCAAATAGTTTTGAATAGAATACATGTACAGAATAAAAGACATTTAAAAGTATGAGAAGCTGAGAACAAAACAGCACACTGCAGTCATGGTCAATCACTAGCCAAACCTCAAACAGAACTTCATATTACATAGGAGTTAATTTTGAAATTAAGTTTGTTAACACAGATGTGCTATTACCTCAGTGCAGGGGACACACAGTTTCTCTCTGATAAAAAGCATTAAAGCAAAGAGAGAGACTCAAGAATTGAAGAACACTCAGACATTTTTGACATGTCTGCCAGCATGACTGGAGGCTGGATGCTGGATCTAACAAAAGGCTGTGGGGTTTTATAACACAGCTAGCTCTGCAGGAAGAAAAGTCCTGAACACATGCTGCCAGCACAGTTAAAAATTCAGCCATATGCTTGAATGTTTCTGCTTCATACTCTTCTCTGGTACTTTCTGTTTCTTTCTTAATACTCCAGTTTGCTACCACCTTCTTCAATATTTTTAAGGAAAAATGTCACCATGCCAATCATCTGTAGAAATCAGTGACTGCAGCAGCCTGTATGACACTTGAAGGAAAAAACAAACATTAAGATGTAAAAGTCTGAAAGACAAGTAGAAAACCAATTTGCATGTTTGCAATTACTAACTCCAGCATGTACCCCCTATAAATGAAGGCATTTTCAGTCAACCTCATTGCACTCAAATGGTTTCCAATGTCTGCTAAAGTACTTGATGTCATTTTTCAAGCCTAGGAAAACTATTTGCTGATATCATATTGCAATTATTTTCATTACCTACCTGGAATCAGATTACTGTAATATTTACCTTTTTTGTGTTGATTTTTAAACAGCTAATATCCCTCTTGTGCTACGTGTGGCTGAGAATGTTTGGAATTGTTGAAGTCAGCAAGTTAACATCCTTGTCTTGACTGAAAGTCTCCTCTATAATTGCATTTTTTACCCAGAATTGCTTACACTTTTAAACATGGAAAAAAAAAGCTCTCAAAGGGTACCACTGTGTAGTGATACTCAGGAATAGTAGTAACCAGTTCAGGTCAAGTGTATGAAACAATATCCATCATTTGCATCATGTTCTGCTCTAGCTAACTTACTATCTTAGTTCTGAGTCCTGTGCCGGCTATATCAGTGCTAGTCCAAATACATGTGTACTGTAATGAATTAGAAACCTTTCCCAATACAGTTGTTACACTCTCTGCACTGTTGCCAAAAGCCTGAATATTCTTCTTACTGTTTTTTTCTTGGTTCTGTAGCATTGGAATGAGGCCAGAGGAGTTGGAGTGCCTCTCCTGCGAAGACAGGCTGAGAGACTTAGGGTCATTCAGAATGGAGAAGAGAAGGCTTCAGAGAAATTATCGACGCTCCATTCCTGGAAGTGCACAAGGCCAGGTTGGATGGGGCTCTGAGCAACCAGCTCTAGTAGAAAGTTACCTGCCCATGGCAAGGCGGTTAAAACTAGATGATCTTTAAGGTCCCTTCCAATCTAAACCACTCTATGATTCTGCATCCATTTGATCAACCTATCTGCCTGATACCTTGATTTAGTTTTGCTTCTTCCATGTTTATCAGCTTATGCATGTTAATGCATTTGGTGCTAATTTGGTCTGTTCTGATGTCATCCCTTTCCTTGGAGTTCAGCTGCATCTGGATTTGTCTGGGGGAAGTGTTGCCCAGACTGCCACACACCTACCACAGCAGAACACCATGCCCACCTCCTCCCATGCTCAGATCCAGGCTGATGCTGGAAATCTTTTCTCCAAGGCTTTCTCTCCCCACCCCCAGCCTTTTTTTGTGAAAATTGGCAAAGAAACTGGAACCACATCTTCCACAAGAAAAAACTTTTTCTAATTAGGGGCTGGGGCAATGAAAGTGACATGTGGAATCAGCAGCTCCTAATAAAGCTAAGCTTTTTCAATAGATCATTTATTCATTAAAATTGTCTATCACTATTTATATTAAATATTAGTGAATTCAGAAAAAATACAAATAATTTGAGCCACAGGAAAGGAAAGAAAAAAA
This sequence comes from Sakesphorus luctuosus, assembly GCA_013396695.1. NCBI lineage: Eukaryota > Metazoa > Chordata > Aves > Passeriformes > Thamnophilidae > Sakesphorus > Sakesphorus luctuosus. Next base: position 101,888 of record VWZD01008907.1, on the reverse strand, counting down.
ATAAAACAGTGCTCATGATTCTTATTTAATATTCTTGTTACTAAGATGTCCTTGTAGCATGATATAGCCTTCATCAGGTAGTGAAACACTGGAATTTGTCTGAAATCCTGTTCCTACTACCAGGAAGCCTATTTCAAAGAGGGTAATCTCCTTGTAATGCTTTACTTTGTAACAGGACTTGAAATAATCACCGATTCTCTACCCTGGCAGTGAGGATAGGCTTCATGGTATTATAGGCTCTAGGTCCAAATCCTTGTCTGAATCAGAAGCAGATTGAATCAGAGTGTAGAATTTTTTTTCTCTGAGGAGGCTGTTTTGAGCACCAGACTGGAGTGAATCCTAAGATTTGTTTCTTTTATTGACTGGAACGGTTTCCAATGAAAAAGATTGATGACAACAGTCAACACTGTTCTCAACAGTGCTTAGCAGCAGAATAAGTGAGTTACACAGAAAACGTCTTCTCTGAGAAAGCTGCCAGGCACAGGGCCTCCAAACTCCCTGCCTCTGTATTACTGGCCAAATGCAGACAAGAAAGCTGTGTGTGAAGACTTTCTCTGAAGGTCATGGTGTTTTGGATCTTTTAAAAAGTTATTATGTGTTTGTTTTGATTTGATGCAAGTTATTTAACATTCAATTTAAAATACAACATATAAACATGATATGAGGTTTATTTTCCATTTCAATATGTAGAAGAAGATTAAAATAATTAGTTCTTTCTCAAATAAACCTAAATATTTTTATATTGTTCTGACCACCAAATAAACAAGCAAGTAGAAAAGCCAGTTTTCTATTCTCAAGCCAAGATTTCCATGCTTTCCTTTTTTGTTCCATTGTTCTTTTTTTACATCTTCATTCTGTCAGGGATCAGTGTAGCTGACTTATCAGGTATTGAAGAACATTGAGAATTATTTCAGCTGCAGTATTATCCATGCTTCCCATTCTCCTCAAAGCATTAATAAAAATTGTGCCTGTATTTTCCTACTTTAGTAAGCTCTGCTTACAGGCCTCCTTTTTCGTGATGTTTCAACCACAGTTGTGGTCAATGCTTGTGCAAGATCTTTGTACAGGAAAAAAAGGTGCTCCCAGGAATTCAAAGATTTCTGTCTTGCCTGCTTTCCCCATATTTAGACATCCTTTTCTTACCTCCTAACAGTCTCATGGGTTTTATTCCTGGTGGTTTAATACTACCTCCATGCTGGCATTTTTCCCAGTGTTAGTACTGTGAGGCATGGATAAGTCCCAGAGCTCCTGGGATGCTTCTGACATGGGCTATCTGGGCCTGATGAAGGAATGACAGCCTGTTGGTCTTGTGTCTGAGGAGTGAAGTAAACGACCAGTAGCTCAGGCTTACAAAGGCATTGAATTATGTCATAGGAATTGATGCAAGAATAGGGCTCAACAAATGCAAGTTGTCTATTATATCACAAACATACAGAGCAGAAAAGTATCCAGTGCAAGACAGATGGCGATGAAGATGTAGGCAAACTGTCAGACTTAAAAGTATGTGCAACTACTTGTATAAGTGAGAAACATAGAGAGAGACAATTAGCTCTATCTGGCCAAGGATCAACCATAATGGGAAATAGCACCATTTCTTAAAATTTATTTCAAGCCTAAAGGATCTGACTGAAAACACCTGATGTATTCTTCTTGACACATTAGTCCTGTGCTGCTTTTGGCTTGGGTGGAGTTAATTCTCTTCACAATAGCTTCTATAGACTGTGTTTTGGATTTTTGTTGGAAACAAGGTTGATAATATAGAGATGTTTTTGTTATCGCTGAGCAGTGCTTACACAGCCTCACAGACTTTTCCACTTCTCACCCCACCCTACTAGTGAGAAGGCTCTGAATGCACAAGGAGCCGGGAGGTGATACAGCCAGGACAGCTGACTTCACTGGTCAAAGGGATATTCTATACCATATGAAATCATATTCATATCTGAAGCTGGGTGAAGAAGGGAGAGTGATCGTCTTTTTCTTCCCAAGCCACCATTATGTGTGATGGACCCCTTGTTTCCTGGAGATGGCTGAACACCTGCTTGCCCACAGTATTCCTTGTATTGCCTTGCTTCCACACACAGCTTTTGCTTTACCTATTAAACTGCCTTTATCTCAGCTGATAAGTTTCACCCTTCTAATTCTCTCTCCCATCCCACTGATGGTGGAGTTAATGAGCAGCTGTGTAGTTCTTAGTTGCTACCTGGGTTTAAACCAAAACTGCCCCATAACAATTTTATCAAATTTAGAAAAAAACAAACCTCAGTGGTGGTGTAACAGCCATGCTTTCTGTCAGCAGCTATACAGAATTGCCCCCTAAAATACCTTTTCTTTTACAGCAGACCTTACCCTGACGTCTGTCAAGAAAAAATTAAGTGACAAGTCCACAGCCTCATCTATACCAATGTCAGCAAACAGCCCCCATTAGGTATTTCCTTCAAGCAGGCATACACATAGATTGAACTATCTGAATATCCATGAACTACCTGGAGAAAAGACACCCGTTCTTGCACTTCCATTCCCACAAAGAAGTCTGGAGGCTGAATGATGGGCAAGGAAAGGAAGAATACTGGTAAGACTGGGGAAATATTTATGGCAGCCCCCTGTGACTGCAGATATGAGCCAGGCCTCTTAGATTGGGATGTCAAAACAAAAGAGGTAAAAAAGAAAGGCAGCCTAAAAATTTTGGATTCTTCTTAATTAATTTTTGGATTTTAAACATTCATAAGGTTTATAAAAATCATACTTTATCCATGTGGAATGGGATTAAAATTGCATGTTTTTTTTAACCAAAGCTGAAATTCTCTATAATCAATTACTTGGGGAACAGAATTTTAACATTATCATTAACTCAGCCTTACCTGGTTCAGTGACATCTGTCACTGAGTCGATGTAATGACCTGCTGCAGCTGCCTTGAGTCATGCTAGTTTAACTTAGCAGTGCAGATGGAAGAGAGGTCTTTGGAAACCTGTGCATGAAGCTTGGGCAGTTTGCTGCCGCAAAGGGACTTCAGAGAGAAGAAACTGGAAACATTGTTCTCAAGAGGTCTAAAGAACTGGGAATCACCTGAACTGCTGACTTCAGTTTGCATCCTTCCTGAGGGTGGAAATTCCTATTCTTTCAACGAACTAAGCCTTTGGACTGAAGCCTTTTAACTTGTCTAAAGATGAGCTGAACATACTGAAGCCTTGGGCGCTCTACTCCTGGAAAAAAAAAAAAGCTGAAAGCAAATTATAAAGCACTGAGTCAGGATTAGGTGATGCTTCCTACTCTGCATCACAAGATCATGGAGTTCTGTTGTCAGTGGTTGAAATGGGAGCAGATAAAAACTGTGCAGAAAGGGAAGTGATGCAACATGAACAAGTGAGAAATCAGTCGATAGATTACAGTCAAAGTGGCTGTGAAGGGTATTCTTAGAGAAAGATATATATTAGTTTTATCCACACTGATGGTCTTTTCCACTTTAAACAAAATGCTATTTCACAGTATTGTAATTGTGGAAAAACTGCCTGCTTAGGGAGAAGTCCTAGAGATCTCAAAAATCTGTGCAGGAGATTTAGTTGGTATTGATTTTACTCAGTACCTCCAGACATATGAAAAGGCTCTTGTTCTGGCCAGTATCTGAACAAGTAAAAAACCAACTGTATGTGTCATTTGTCTTGTTACCAATGTAACCATAAGGAAGGAGAAAAAGGAAGTCAAATACCAGGAAAGAGGGGATGAGACATGAAAAAGATAACTAGGAAGGGGAGAGAAGGAATTTGGGATGGGGGGATAAAAGAGGAATGACAAAAAACATTTGGAAGAGAGTAAAAGAAGGGAGAAGAAGACACAAGGAGCTTAGGTGCTTTTTGAGAGGAAAACAGAGCGCCTGAAAGTTTGGAAACTACTGGTTCACAATGCCTCTTATAGCAGTGCTGTGGTCTTTCCTAAAGCCTGAGACTTATTATGCTTTAGTCTAGTCTAATGTTACTTCTCTTGGGAATTGGCAGGACAACAACAGTTAATAGCAAGTGTTCATTATTTGTAATGCTGCCTAAAGCACTATGATTAATATACAGTCCAAACACAAAGAATCTCTGCAGATGTGTAAATAACATCCATGAGCTTTCTTCAGATCATACATTACCCTATTCTGTGCACTATTTCATATTGATGTGGAGTTGTCTTTCAGAATAAATTCCAGAAGGAATATGGTAATACAGCATGGCCATCAATTTCATTAGTTGGAAACCACATGAAGGGGCAATGTCAGCTGGCAAATCAACTCTGGCAACTCCTTTGGCTTAGCTTGCATCCTGGAAACCATATGGTCCTTCATATTTTATCAGCTTATAAGCTTTGTTTTATCAGCTGACTTTTCAGACACTGGCTGATATAAGATTCATGGTCAACTAATTTTCAGCAGCATGCTAACTTGTTGGGTTTTACAGAAGTTCTATGGCCCCTTAAATACTTTCAGGTGCTGAATCATGGCTCAGATGTACCACAGGCTCAAGAGTAAAGTTTTGTTTCTTGCTAGCCTCCATTTAACATCACTCAATGAGAAAGTCCTATTTTTTCTAGGAATAACAGAAAAAATTGTCCATGCTGAAGGAGAAAAGTCAGCATTGGGTGGTTATAAAAAAGTGTTTAAAGGAATTGTAAGTGCAGTCCAAACACTGCTTCATCATAAAATCTTTGACAACTATACTTTTATAAACGAGATGGCTTTGTGAAGTCATCTTACTCATGCTAGGTAGACAACTTGATGCTTCATCTTGATTAATATGGTAATACGGACCAAATTTACATTTAAATAGAGATTTCAGGATATCAGAAATTCAACTTGCAGGATTTTTTTTGTTTTCACCAGAGAACAGGCTTTACTCCTCAAGATTAACATTTTGCTATCTTTTGTTTGTTTCTTTGTTTTGTTTTCTTTTAAAGGCAGATAAATATCAGATCTTACATTCTCTGGGGTTCTAGGAATCTAAAAGTGAATTTCTTATTACAGAGACAGATTGGGTTACATTGGTCCCGAATGGATTGTGGTCAGAAATTCAACACTGAGAACAGCAGCATTGTTTTGAAATGGCCATGACAGCAACAAAATTCAGCTGTTCCCTCATCTGAACTGTGATCTCAGTGAAGCAGTCATTCCCAGACAGTGGGGGTGAACTTATGGGTTTCTATTAAAAATTAAGGGACAAGAAAGGGTTAAAAGGAAAACTGTGTGAATTTCCCTAAGTCCTTTTCTACTTTAACAATATTTAGAACAGTGCAAAAAGTTATGAATTGGAAGGCCAATTTCAGTGACAAAAAGGAGGGAAAGCTGAGAAGAAAGTATTCAACAGCTCTCATATCAAAACCCTCTATTGGTTTTCTGCTCAATCTTAACACAACATATTTTTGTTTCAATACACAATCAAGTTACAGAAAAAAAAATGTTGTTCTGGATCCCTCTCCACACCTACACATCTTCTTTCCAGAATCCCACAGTGGCAAGGTTGTTCTTTGTCAATAGCTCACTACTGAGTAATATGTCTGGTCACTTCAGAAGGTTTTTTTCCAATTAAATATGTGTAGCACACAAAGGAAACATGCTGCATACATACATAATGCACAGGGTTGAGAAAGAGGCATCAGAGTGAATAAAAGATATTATGAAATCAAGACTTTCATGAAACTGGTTTTACTTAGAGAAAAATGAAACTTTTAACCATAATCAATGCTTCGAGCTATTCCGGAAATAATCCCAGAGAAATGAAATTAGAATGAGGTACATAAAAGCTTCTGGGTTTGAAATAGTAACAGCTGTGTCTAGAGAACCTGGACAAGGGGACTTCTTATTCAAATATGTTTGTTTAAATAGCATTTTTCATTCAAGCACACATCTCTGTGTTCTCATTAAAACAAAGGAAAAAACCAGGGCTAACAACACAGAACGAACACCATGTGAGCTTCAATAAGCAGCTTTATAATCAAACACCATGTAATATTTCAAGAACTGAGTGCCAAAAATATGTTATGATTCCATGAAACGTATCCTTAAGGATTTGTGAAAAAGAATAAATATTCTAGGAGCTCTGCCCATTTATCCCATTTTGTTCCACATGAAAGAAATTATATTAAATCAACTGAATATCTGGAAAGAATTAAATCATCATGTCTCATTGGCAAATCTAAAGGAAAAATTCACAGGAAAGCACAGTTTTATATAATAAAAGTTCTCATGTTTCATGGAGTAAAAGGGAAAAAAACTAACTGCCAAAGGGAAAGTTTTGTTGCCTTTGATTATTCTTCTCAGACGATATATTATGGAGTTCTCTTCTGCTCCCTTTTAATATCTTTATGCAATGACATAAAATTCCAGACATAATGAAATGAAACTATTTTGAATGCTATGGCAGAAAGTTCCACAGGAACAAACTTTTCTCTGCAGCAGCTGATACAGTGACAGTCACTGGCACTATACAGTAGCAACCAAAGCTGACTGGTCCCCTTAGCAGAATTCCTTTTAATGATAGAAATGTCTGACTTATTCACTGCCCTTGAATTCTATTAAAAGTAGCACGTGGACCAGAATCTGCCTTTGTTAATGGTGTTTCAGGGACGTAAATGTAAGTAAGAACCTTCTCCAACAGATTAAGCTCACCACAGGCTTCAAGTGATTTATCTCAGAGATGGCTTAATTCAGTAATGCAGTTTTACAAGTCATGCTGCACTGGTCTTTAATTTATATTTAGTTTGGCATATAATGCTTGTGTATTAGCTATCATTAAACCACCATAAAATGATCAGGGTTCAGCTTGCATTTAATCTGCACTCTGACGGGAAATCTGATGATTTGCACAAGCTGAGGCTGTGTCCCTCAGAATTTACTAAGGCAAAGACAATATATGAATACTAGAGATTACAAATGAGATGCACACTTAAATCTCTGCATAACACAGATAAACTGAAATGTCTGTTTTCCTTCCAGGAAATGATGGTGTGAAAAAGTGATGGTTTGGCATCTTATTTATGCGTTCAGCAGAAACATCAGTAGCTGGGTTTCCTCTTACATCTCAGGCCATTCTTCAGTAGCTCTAAGTCCTTCCTTCAGTCTCTTCCACTCCCTGCTGATGCTTCCACTCCCACTGCTCATTTTCCTTAGATGTTTATTGATTCACACTACTTGATCTTTAACCTCTGTGGTAGGGAATCCCCAATTTCCTGATGATGACTATATCAAAGAAACTTGAATTTAGAATGGGAAAAATGGAGCTTACTATTTTTCGTCTGTAATTCTCTACAATACCATCTATGTGTTTTCCTTACTAATAATAATTTCTCACTCACCCTTCTTCTGAAATCCTCCTTCTTCCTTCTGTGGCCCGAATTTTGGCCCTATGCTGCTTTGTATGCCTGAACTGTTATTCCTATGCATGGCTTTTATCAGTATCTTTATATAGTTCAGTTATTAGAATATATTGCTTCTGGTCTCCAGTACAGCAATTCTTATTTTATTTCCTTCTCTCCTCACACATGGTCATTCAGATACACTCCACACATTAAAAATGCAGTTTCAAATATGCCTCCTTGCCTACCATTTTGATTACATCAGACTATAGCAGAACATTTCTATTTATTCCCTTTCCCCAGATAAATTCAAGCTTCTGATCTTCATGTAGAACTTGTTCATTTGGAGCAAAAATCTCAAATACTTGTTGTTACATATTTCAATTCATACATTTCAGTGATTTTGCACTAAAACTACCAAAGGCTTTTCACTGTCATGGGACAATATCTCTACTGCTCTTACAGTTAGGAAACTTTCAAGTTCCCACCTGAATTTATACATGGCTGACATAAGACCTTTTGCCATGGCGCCAGCAGATAATTTTTTCCCCAGTTAACTTACAGTGGACTGACTACCAAAAGGAATCAGCAAAATAACTGTGGGCATCTGGGCAAACAGCACTATAATCACTGCATTGCTCATCACAGGACAGAAACAAAAAGAAAGCACCATTTATACAATGAAATTTAACACTGTGTCGCTTGTGCCTGGATGGGGATTTTTCCCGTGCACCAGAGCTGGAGTTATTCCCTCCATCTAAAGCTGGATGAATCTGGATTTCCTGACTTCAGAAAACTTGAACAAGCTGAAACTTTCCCATGAATGATTCTCTCACACATTCATCAGCACAGCTTTGTGTGAAAACAGGGCATAAGCAATCTTGAAATAGCACTGGCTACATTTGCAGTTATGTGGAACCCTAACTAACACTTTCCTTTCCCCTTCTGTGTATCATCCAGTCCCTGTGTTATTTTCCCAACACTTGCTTATATCAGGTGCTCAATTTTTGCTTTGTTTATCTCTTCTGGGTGATATATGGTAGTGAAATTTCACTCAATGAACCATCTTACCAGTATTTTATCTATACTGACTGTGCTCAATAGAAGGCCTTTCATGAGCCTATTCTGATGCATTTCTGTTAATGACAACATAGAGATGACAGAGATTGCAGAGTAGAAACCACATCGCAATTTGAGGCAGATGGTGAGCTGAGTAAATGCTGATTGCAGTTTAATTTTAAGCATTGAGGGTCAATGACACATTGTGCAGGAAATGAAGCAAAAGGAGTAAAACCCCCTAAAAGATAATTCTGAAAATGAGAAGTTTAAGGGCCATTTTATTACACTATCTTGGCGTTCTTTGAAGCTACCAGGATCTGTGTGTGTGTGTGTGTATGTGTGTGTGTTTGTGTATAAATTAGAAAAGCATTTTGGGAAATCTCCACATATATTTCAAATAGAACTGAAAAGCAAGGTTTTAATACTTCTGTTCAACCACAAATAAGCACAAAGCATTAACTTAGTTATTTTTCTTGGATACTTGCATTTAAAAAATATGTCTAATGCATGGCCTGTAAAATAGTAGAGAAATTCACATGCTGCTCATTAACCACTGATAAATCCCTTTATTATCATGCTAGCAACTTGCAGTTTTGCTGAACTACTGCTTCTGTTGATATTTTCTAAAAACTTTTTAAAGGTGTTTTCCAAATATTTAATTGATATAAGTGAAGGCTTGGTTAAAAACATTTTTAATTCTTGTTCACAGGCACATTTTTTACTTAATAGATACATCCATAGTCATTCTAAGAGCTAAAGCAAATTAATATTTTTCCTTAAAGCCTATCTGAGAAAAATCAAGGCTCTCACATTCTTTCTGCATTAGTGTTTCAAAGGACATATTCCCAAGTCTACTCAGAAAAGAAACAGTTTAAAGAAAAAATTCAAAACAAATAAACAGAACTTTTGGCTGAAGGATGGTGTGTCTCTTATTTACAGTGTCAGAGGTCCTGGAGTCAGGCTGTGGTTAGCCCTGGTGCAGACCAGCTATGTCTGCCTCACTCTGTGCAACTGGCTCACTCACCCCTGCCCCCACATTCCCTGACTACAGCACCCACCTCCCATGCTCCCCACTGAGTGGCACAGTTCCTTTTGTACCTCTCAGCTACATAAGCTGAAGCTTGTTGGCTGCTGTTACAAAATCTGTAAAGAGCCTGAAATTGTGTGTTGTAGTCAGGGTTGGATCATCCAAAAGGACTCACACTAGCTTTACTTGGAAATGCACCTTTGGTTTTAGATTGGTAGGTTCCCCACCAGATGACTTAGTGCTGGTGTGGATATAGCCATTGTATCACTCCAGCTGCCTTGCATGTATCTGTGGAGCAGGATAGTCTTTCGTCTGTCACATGAACAGACCTGTGAAGGCTGTCTTTTGCTATAAGAGGAAATAAGGAAGGCTACTAAAGCTGGTGTACATACTAAAGCAGGTTTACCTTCTCCCTTCCTCATTTTCCCACTCCCTGATCCCATGAGACACCTCATAGGCCATGGTGGTGAAGCTGCTTTCCCTCCTCTACAGCTTGTCCAAAACTCTCAGTGCTATCCCCACCACTGCAGAGCAACCCTGGACCACAGCTGCTTTTTGAATAACAAATATTTCAAAGTCAGAAGTTGCTATTAACAGAGAAAACTTCCTATAGAATGGATAATGTTTTTTTGGGGAAAAAATTGTGCTAAAAGGAAGCGTGTTTACTCTATGAAAACATATATAATAAAAAGAAATAATTACCATGTTGTTAAAGTAATGGGAAGAAAACAAATTTTAGACAGGCAGTTGCACTGGCAATAGCAATCCTGCTGAGGTTCAGCAGTGGTAGATCATTTCCAGCTCTTATTTTACAGAGCACTTCGACTAAATTAATTAGAAAAAGAATCTCTTTGTCAGACCCTCATATTTTGAAAACCCTAAATGTAGGGTTACAATTTTAATATTTTATAAAATTCTATGAAATATATTCCAACACTATATGCATTTTATTCCTGGCTTTTGCAATGGGATTACATTTCTTTTTAGATTTTAGAATAACTTTTGATATGAGAACCCCACTTTTTCTCTAAAAACATTTGAAAAAAATAGTTGGGGGAAAAATTGGAGCTATTTTACCTTTTGTATCCCAGATTTATAAAGAGTATTTTTCCTTTTCTGTTTTTTTCTTCCAGGGAAAGATACTCCTATGGTTCAATTCTTCATTACATAAGAGATTAAGATAATTAATATATTTCCAGAATATTAGACCAGAACACTGTACTTTAAGGTCAGTAGAGCTTCCCTTGAGATCAATGCCCTCAGAGCCAGTACCCAAGCTACCACTAGAAGAAAAGAAAATCAAAAGGAAACAATGCATATATACCATTGAAGGATGCAACTGATATTATGAGAACACAAATTCCAACTGCATGTCTGACACACTGGTGCCTGAGCTAAGTGTGAAAATGACTGCACTAATAATTCCCAGACTATACTATGCAGTTTGGAGTAATTATAACTGGTTTGGATCAGTGTAGGTGAGAATTGCTCACTAGTGAGCTGTACTGTTGCTGTAAAATTTAAGGTAATTAATACCCATGCATTTTGTAACAAATTTTATTAAAGTAGAGAATATCATTATGTTACAACTGTAGCATTAGTTGAAGGGATTCAAATGCAAATAATCATGCTATCTTCTTTACAAACATCATTAACATTTTGGAAATATATAGAGAGGGTATAAAACATTGCAATATATGAAATACAAAATGCAATCCTAAGAACACAAATACAATTTCATATTCAAACTACATAAGAAACTGGGAAAAATTTATGCTAACGAGAAAAGCAATTTTAATTCATTTCCTCAATTTCAAATTTGCTCAGGATGTTGAGGAAATTATGCTACATAAAATCTTTTATAGTCCCTATCCATGAAATGACTGTAGTACAATAGTATTCTTTTGAACAAATGGGTATGTCAACATTCACCACAAAGCCTGTGCTCCGATGAATTCCAAATCCTTGTCTTATTGAACTTTGTTTCTGGTTTATTTTTCAATCCCAAGCAAAACATCATTCATATTTTAGTGATAAATGTGATAACCTAGGTCTGAATTGCAGTTGCTTAGCTAAGCACAACCGCTCCGAAATCTTCCATCTCTGGAGCCAGGAACTGCATTTTCCTGAAAGAGCCAACACCACCAGTCCGCAGGCTGGGCTGGAACAGCAGACAATAGCTGACAATAGTATGCTAATAAAAACCATTCTGCAACACCACATGCTCGCATACTCAGCAGTGCTATCTTGTATTCAACTATGATTAAAGAAAGAACAGAGATTTCTTTCCCTGCTCCTTCTCAAAACTGATGCAAATTATACCTCTTAAACAGCAAACTGTAAATTTGGTTTTAGAAGAATGTCAGTCTCTCTAATGTGAGTGGAATATAACCAAGTATGTGAGTCTGAAGCTCTGACTCCCATTTTTGGCTTCAGAAGGAATTCCTGAAACTGCCTTCATTAAGGAGCTACAGTATAACCTGCACATATCTCTGTGTGCATGCATGCACCTGATAGACCAATCCATGTTTCTTGTAAACCATTTAATTATGAAAGAAGTAATAAGAAGGTAGAAAAAACCTGACCGTTTATGATTTTACCATCAAAATCTTCTGAAAATACATCTCTCTTTCTTGCCTATGCATGTTTACATAGAACGAGGAATATTTTTGACTTAGTCACCAAACTCAATTTAGATTATATTTCAATATTACCTGCGAGTTGTTTCCAAACTAAAGTTACTAAATATCCTTGGAAAAAATATATTCTCTTGAGAGCTTTTAATCAAATAAAAAGAAGTGCAAGGAACAGAATTTATTATAGAGAATACTTCAGACCTGTGACAGCAAAGTGAATAATCAGAGTATATAGTAGATACAGTAACATCTGACAAGCTTCTCATCTGCTTTAAAATTTATAATATACAGAAACAGCATGCTATGATGGATTTAACTTGTGGGTGATTATACAAACAAATGTTAGAAATGTAAAATTAGAAACGTAAGGAGAATCTTTGAATTTTACATGACAGTCATGCCAGCAAGTTTGGCTTAAGATGACTAAAATAGGTTTGGATCTTTCTCGTAGTTTACAACAAAGTTTAATAATTTCAGAAGCAGATATTGAAGGTTCTAAATCACCCTTTCTGAAAGAAAAGTGGGAGCCATCCATTTCTGTTTCTGCATCAGGAAACCTGTTATGTAATTCCTGTTGTGTATCAGGAATCCTATACAAATCCTGTATGGATTTGTTGTTTTATTTTACTGTAAATGTGAATGGTCTCTGTTAAATTTAATGCTTTTTCCTTAACAGCTAAGAAATTCCAAGTATACTGAACGTAATGATAAATCAGAGACTATATAGACATAGTCTTTACATAGGCATGAAAACAATATTCTGGATGCTCTCTTTAAAAAGCATCATAGTCTGGTAGATCAGACTGCATGAAAAAATTTCACTGTTAGTAATGAGTATTAAGCAGATCCAGCATACATCTCACAAATTTTAATGGGCATGTTATTTTTTTCTGGAAGACTTAAAAAACCCTAACCAATCAAACAAATCCACAAACCCCCAAAACCAACTAGCTGGTCAGGCATTATGGAAAAGGAAAAAAAATATGTACTTGAATGACAGGAAAAAATCTTGTACTACAAAATTTGACAGTTTAATCTGCCTACATCAATCATGGAAGTAAGAGGTGACAATAAAAGTAAGGGTAAAGTAAAAGAATAACAGCCGTTAAGGCTATGTGAAATAAAAGGGAAACCTCCACTGAGAACCAAAAATCAGACAAACCTGAGAATTAAGACACTTGAGTTGATATGTACACAATGGGAAGTTATTTCTGTGACTCATTAAGAAGCTTTTTTTATTCCTTGCATTCACTGTTTATGCAGAAATAATAAAATCTAAACAAGACTTTGCTAGTAAAAACAAATGTAGCTATCTCACATTTTCTGTTTAACTCTCTTTTCCCTCCTGTTTATGGTATTTGCACAAGGAATGGAACAGTTGGAGCACTCTAAATCCTTCTTTTGTACTTCTTTTAACTTTGATGAGCAAAATGGAAATGCTAATCCCTTCTGCAGACACATGATTTCCTTCCTTTCTCCTTCTCTCTGAGACATTTGTTTTTCTGTTCTCCAGCCTTTGTTCCCAAGTGCTAGCGAGGTTCATATGATGCTCTCCTTTCCCAGGGCCCTAGGGTGAACAAGGTTCCACAATCCAGCAATTCATGAAATGCAAGTGGTACTGAGACAGGCAAGGGATCTATCAAAGCAGCTTCCTACCTCTCCATCCTCTGTCTCTGAAAAAACACACAGACAAAAAGAGTCAGTGTGTTTCATATCACAGAAGAAACAGTCTATACTGGCCTGAATTTTAGTCCTGACACCGATTTTAGTAAATTCAATTATTCTAGGATTTCACATCATGCTTTCTCTTTGTTCAGTATAAATCCAACAACATATTTAAGTTTGGAAAATAAGTAATAAATAATGATGCAGGAAATAATAAGGTTACAGACCAAAAGTAAGGTGAGAAAAACTTTTCTTTAGACATGAAGCAGACTCATTGGTATAGTATGTAGTGTTCATGAAAATATTGGAGGATTCTTGTATTGAAGGCATGGAAGAAGTAGGGTTTCAAAGAAAGTTGATCCAGGTGCAGAAAGGGAATTTTCTTACTATGCACCTTGGTAAAATTCTTAATGATCTTTCAATGGACATAGTTTGGAGCACTAAATACTACTTTTATTTAGAAAACTCAAACCAATCCATTTCCATTAGGTTGATATACATATACACAGGTTAGAAGATATTGTTTGACAAATCATAATTTAAATTCTAAAATATTTTTTTTTAATTCACAATAATAAATGTCTTTCCAAGGAATTCAGAATGTCTGTATATGGAGTTACATCTACTTTGGGGTCACCTCTCTACAATAAAGTAAAAGAAAACAAACATTCATTGTAGGTGTTCTTTCAATAAATGGTACATTTGGAACCAAATAATTTGAAACCTAACATAAATAAGTAACAGTTTATAGGCACCTAAAAAGAAACAAAGATTTAAAAAATTAATTGTTATATACAAATCAGTAACCAAATAGACACAATATATGACATTTTATTACTTCAACTATGAATTCTCTGAGTATATAAAAAATAAACTACATCTTAGGGCTTTTAGGGAAACAATACAAACTTGCTTTTCCTAGAAATAATTCTTGCATAAATTAAAATATTTAAGGAATCTGCTAAAAATATAAATTTTGAACTTTGAGACCAATGTTTTCTATACCCATTGAAATGACATTCTCATAACAACTTTATTTGGAATAGATGGCTCTTGTCCCTGCTTGGTGAGCATATTCTGTAGTCTTTGGTTTATGCCAGGTGTTGGTACCAGCTCAACTTGACTTTTTTGTGCCATTTTCTTTTGCAAGTGCCCCACATTTCCTTCCTCATACTAACACTAATAAACTCACAAGGCATAACATATTTTGAGAAATGAATACTCATGGACCTCCCACTTCAGACCAAAACAATTGTCCCTGTCACACAGTGTAAGTGACCCCACTGTTCATCTGACAGAGGCATTTCTGCTCACTGAATGTGGAAGGGTTGGAGGAAACTAAAAGTGACTTTTTAAGAGACTGTGTAGCCCAAGCAGTTTAACTTACTGTCACCATTACTGAAACACTCATGTAGTACCTCCCCCTTATGCAGACTGGTCCCTGGCCCAGGAGAGGTGATCTTTTGTTTTGTTACTACTGTTTTATATGAAAATACATAAACATGTCAATTTAGCTCATGTCATTGCTCTTGGTCTTTCTTTTCAGATCAAGAATATCTTATAGCCAAGTGCCAAGGTGAAAAAACCAAAATGAATGAGTCATTTTGGGACTTCCCTGTCACTCCTTCCAAAGCTGGATATTAACTTGTCCTCCTGGTAAAAATCAGTACTAGAACTTTCCAGAGCTGATGCAGCAGACCGAATATCTTTACTTCTGTTCAGGCTGGCAGACTGAGAAGTTGACAAGAGGGAAACTTGGTACTACACCCAAGCTCTTTCTGATGGTCAGACAGGATTATTCATTTTATGGCAAAGCTAGCATTTATCCCCACATATTCTTTCTTATCCTGAGGATGTTCCTGAGGATGAACCTGTCAGGACCAAAAGAAAATAAAGCAAAGATAAAATTTTATTTATATCAAATGAATGCTGACAGTCTGAATCAAAGTCTCAGTGCTTTATAATCAAGGTTTTGGAAAAACAAGAGCAGGACAACCCTGAGGTTTTGGCACTATGTTCAAGAACACAGTCAGGAGTCATTGTACCTCCAAGAATGAGGAGAACTGAAATGGAAACAAAGCTGTCTCAAAAAAACAGGAAAATAAATTATTTCATTTACTACTGCCAGAAATTATGCAGTGGGAATGCATTTTAGCTAAGAATGTGTTAGGCAATGATCAACAGCTGGATATGCTTCCAGCTGAAGTACTGCTTCAAAAACCACTGAATGGGATGGAACTCTCCATTAACTCCAGTGAGCTTTTAATCAAGCCCAAGTAAGTCAGACAGCAAGATTAAGAGACAACTGAGGAAGTTCACAAGACAGTAACTTAAACTGCACAAGGCCAGGGTACCTGGAAAAAACCCAAGTGTCAGTAAAAGGACTAATTAGAGGGCATAAAAAAAGTCAGTCCCAAATGTCCTTTAGTCAGACTCAGGAATTTCATTATCTTTTGTGATAACAGGATTCAGAAAGTGCAAGCAGTGATCTGAATCCATTTCTAGCTCAAGCACAGATTTTCTGTGAGCTTTTTTTAAATGCTTGAGTTTTTTCTCTGCAATACCACAAGGCCTATAAATAGTTTTTCTTTCATTTTATCTCTTTTTTCTTTTTTTTCCTTTTTTTTGCTCAGGTCTCTTGTGCTTCTAGCTGGCCTAGGATTGCTAGCATCAGGCCTTATAGCATCCACGCTAAAACAAAATGTCAAACATTAATTTTGGCATCAACTAAGACATGGCCCCCACTGATATACCACTCAGTCTGCAAGTTCTGGTTCTTTAAAACATAAACTGAAACAAAAAACCCTTTTCTCTTACTTGTGTGCTATAGGAAATGCCATGCTCATAAGCTTGTAAAATTCTTTGTGTAAAATATATTCTTTTCAGATAAGTTTCCAACAAGAAGAAAAATTAGAAGTAATTTGAATGCTCGCAAGTCAGCATTTGTCTTCAATTAATTTTACTTGCTTAATGTTTTTGGAAAACAAGACCAGCAAAATCTATTGTAGTCTGAAACGAATACAGTAAACCACTAAAATCAAGATTAAGATGCAGACACAAAGTGGTTGGAACTTCACTGGTCTTATGAAACAAGAAAAGCAAACTTACAGATCAAAAGATACAAAGGTTTCAGGCTCTAGGTCTAACTACATAGCTATTTGTTTTCTTGTCAGGAAGGAGCATACACAGGCACTGCAAGCAACTACATCACTAACTTAAGGAGTAAACTGAATCTACTGACCTGAAGAAAAAGAATAGCAACAGAACACAATAGTGTTATTTTCCACTGTATTTAATGCCCTGATTCCTTGTGGAAGAAGATGCTTTTGCAAAGGGACAGTGAAAAAGGAAATTAAAAATATCTGATTTAATAAGTCAAAGACCCCCGTTTTCATTGAAGCAAATCATGTTGAACTTTCCTTAGAACGAAGTCTGTCATCCAGGAGTAGTCATAATATCGTAAGTCACTGCAGACTTGACTCATTGCCAAAGTAGCACATGATATAGTGCCATTTGATATGTTCCACAATACCCTACCTACCCCCTACTTATATGCTAACAGAGCAGTTGCTCTTCTACCCTTTGACCTGTCTGCCAAACACTATCAAAAATCTAGAATTCCCTAAGCTAGTACTAGAAATTTGATGTTGGATATTCAAATTTTTGACAAGTGGCTTAAAATTCTTAATGTGTTTTCAGTGCCTTATGCAAATTTGGATTTCTAGGATGGTCTTCCTACTGAAAAAAAAGATAATAATGTGGAAATTACATAAAGCAAAGTTAATAATTTTCCTTAGTACATTGGAACCTTATACACGAATCTTATAATACCTCCACGGATACAGAATGGGTTATGTTGCTTCCTAACTGTTAATACAGGACATTGACAGTATTAGGAGGCCTATTTCATTGAAGAACTGTAAAAATAATGAAAACATTCAGAGGAATTGTTTTATGTTGTACAAATACTGGTAATGTAAATATAAGCACAGAATTAAATAGGGACTGATAATAAAGAAAATATGATCAATTAGGAAAAAATCTAGCTTGATTTATGCTAATATAGTAAACTTTATTTCTGCTGTAATATAGCCCATGATACTATAGTGTATGTCTATTGTTTGCAGCATATGATAGATGTTCTTATCTATTAAGGAACTAGTATTTCCTCTCAGAAAGAAAACATACCGGAAAGAGTATATTCCATGAGTTGCCTCATACGTACTTATAGAAAAATAAAAGCGAAAAAAGTAGCTCTGAATGCACACTAGATAATACCCACAGTAGATGGAAAGTCATTAAACATTATCACATATAATAAGCCACAAAATAGAAGTGTTGCATATCGGAAAAATTTTAATGTATAACCCAATTCATTTAAGTCTTGATTTTGGACACTAGAAAAATTGCATTTATATGTTATCAGGTCACCTAAAAGGTTGTTTCCAGAACACAAGTGAAAATGGTAATGGTATATTGGTAGGACCACTAAGAAATTGGAGGGCAAGAAGTAAAAAAAATGCGATGTGAAATAAATATAATTTTCTTACAATAAAGCTTTGTTTGACCTTACTAAAATTCAGTTCAGCAAAATCACATATAAAGGTGTTTGAAGTCTGAGAAACTTCCTGGGCTGAGGTCTCCATTTGAGGGTGGAAGCTGTACTACCTCCCACAGCCCCGGAATGCCACTGCCATTGGTCGGGGTCTAATAACACTGGCTTTGCATTCCAAGTAACTCCATCCCATTTGAGAGAGTGGAAGCTAAAGGTAAGTTTTGGTACTTCTCTCTTAATTGAATTTTAATTGCTGGATATAGTTTTATAACATTTGTTTTATTTTATCATGCATAACACTGATTCAAAGTCTTGCAGATTTTGGAGACTACTTTTCCCTGGATATGTCTTAGTTCCTTCCTACGACATAATATTCATAAAAATATTTGATATTACAGCTACTGCAGATGCCAATATCATTACAGTGCATTCCAATATATTACATGTCATGAAAATAGAGATATGCAAACCCTGCAAGTAAGTGCAGACATTACAGCCATAGGTACAGATATTATAATTATGTTTGCTGGTTTTGTGTGGATAGATAGATAGATAGATAGATAGATAGATAGATAGATAGATAGATAGATAGATATAGATACACACAAATATATATATACAAAATTTAATACTTATCAAGCCCTATATCCTTTAAAATCCTTTTACTTCTAAGGCAGTATGTCATGAAAACAATCCTGAATAATGAGTAATTTTTTTCTTTTTGAATTGTTTATGCCAAGGAAAAAGTACACCAGATATGTTAGTACTACATTTTGGGTCAATAGTTAACATCCTTTATAGCTGAATCACCTGGGATAAACGACACACAAAAGAGAAGCAAGACTAGAAGCAATCCTGTCCAAAATAGGCAGAACAAAACTTAAAGACAGAAAAAAACTCCAAGCTCTTAACATACTTGTTTATTTCAGAGATTGATTACATTTTTTATTTTATTTTGTTTCATTTTTGTAATGAAGCAGAATGCCTTAGTAATATCGAAAGTTACTACTGAAAGGTGCAATTCATCTAAACCTTCTCAAAAAGAAGCACCAGTGACTCTAGCTTCTCCCAGAAGCAGCTGAAGTCTTTCTGAATAAAGCAAATGAGAGAAAAATGAATGCCTTGTGTTACTGACCATCCCCAAAGGAATTTCATATCCTCATGCCTAAACCAGCTTCATAAAGACTTCTTTTCATGAAGCTAAAATTTAGCCTGTTGCTCAGCACATACATTAAAAAAAGTCTCATATGTTTCTTACAGTTAATCTATTACAAGTAGCTATAGTTTTTTAAATTAAATATTTAAGTGTATGTGTTATGGCATCTTATAAGGAGCACAATCTTTTAGACATATGCACTGCTCATTATCACTGTGCTTTTGGTGAAATTAATGTGAGCTGCAGCTAAATCAAGGTGTGAGTAAAGAATAGTGAATAGAGCCTTGTGTCAGGCATCTTATATGATAATAGTGAATGAATCTCTTCCAAGAAAAGGAAAGACGTAAACACTAATGTTCAAGCCTAGTACGCTATTTCTACTATTTTACGGAATTCTGGAACTGTAAATGGGTGATAATTCAATTTTACCATTCTATTCTCCAAGGAGAACAGGTGACTGCATTACGCTACCATTTCTTACTGCTTTAAAAATGGTGTTGATTACATAATGAAGGCATTTAGAGTACTGTCACTTGTGGGGCTATGGAGGGTACATTTATTTTGCTCCCCAGACCTTTGCAAAAGTATGGTCCAAATATGCCACACCATTTAACCAATCAAAATTATATTCTGATAAAACAACTAGTGGGTGAAAAGTGTTTTGTTTTGATTATGGTCATCCAGAGACAACAATGAATGAATTTCTAATGTTTTCTAATAGTTTTGGTTTTATTTTCATTTTTTATGGTGGAGGAGAAAGACAGAATTACTTTGTTGCATATTTCAAAAGGATAGAGAAAAAATAATATAATAATTTACCTTTTCTCCATTTTCTCAGAAGTTCTTTTCTAATGGTGCAGTGGAAATAGGTAAAGTCAGAAGAAAGGAGAAAACAGTGTTCAGATACTTGCTCAATGAGGCCAATTTATTTTTATACCAATAAAATTCAACAGGTCTTTTCTAAATTCTCTGAGTGTTAGTATGGCCAAAGCAGTCTGCAGAAATTCTCAGACTCAGGGATTCTTCATGAAGCAAACCAGACTAAAACCCTGACCATGAATAAACATGAGTTATTCTTCAGAAATATTGTGTCACATATATAGATACCGTATTTATGACATTAAGTATTCATAGATTCCTTGTAAATAGCAGATTACTCAATCTGTCCATTTTCTTCTCTTTCAGAAAAGAAAACAGAATGCAGACCTTTGTAAATGTTTTTCTGGGATTTTTTATCTGTGAGTCTCTTGGAGCTGCACCTATCCCTGATACCATAATTTATGATTCTGAGTTCTATGACATACCACTTGAAGAGCTGCCTGACCCATTCGTGTATGATGAAAACAAGCAGTTTGACCAAGTAGAGGTAATTAGAACTTGATTTATTCTGCCTTTCCACAGTGCACAAATGCAGAGGCAACTGATCGGGTTTTGCTGGACATGAAAACATTTATCAGACAAATATGCTTATGTGGTTTCTATTGCCTTTGCAGTTCATTCAATTTTTTTCTCTAATCTACAAACACAGCCAAAATATATCTTGATCTTTTGCTGGGTTTTTTGTGTCAATCTTTGAGAATAGGTGAAAGGTATGATGCTTTCTTTCCTCATGTCTCTATGCTTTGCCACAAATTCTGCTCAAGATTATCATGATTTATCTATCTGGATGACACACAGATGTAGCTGAGACACAATACCCAGAAGTTCCCATTAAATGAGGTTGTAAAATGCTGTTTCATTAGGTTATTTACTATTGTAGTAGATATGTTCACTACAAGAATTTCAGGTTATAAATGCTGATGTCTTCTATTTCTGTTAGGAAAGTGGGCAGAAGGAAGGAAAAAGAATGGGAAAGTACTTGAAATTAAAAACAAGAAAGTAAGAAAAATTCTAAAGAAAAACTGTTGAAATTCTGTTAGTTCCAGTATGAGTCAGTAAGATGTATTGCTTCTACAAGCAAGGGACTAATTGACTTAAATGTTTCCTTCCCCTCCTACACTCCTTTATTTCTCTACAATTACTAAAATACTACATTAATTTTATTCTCACAGCAGATTAGACATGGATACAACTTCCCTGAAGGCAATATATGCACTCTGTGATTCAGGATTGAGTGTGATATAAGTTGAGTGAAAAATATTATATTTAAATAATAATATGTTTTTTTCATTTTTATACATTTTTAGTACTTTTTCACATAACAATACATAATTCATGAAAATACATTCCTTTGAAAGATTCATGATTACAGCAGGAGGGACAGAGACTACCCTTTCATCAATGGAAGACTGAAATTGGATAGCAGATTTGAAATCAAAGAACAGAGACAATGTAAGAAAAAAATATATCCCAAAACTGGAGAACTGAAGAGATAAAAATAATCTCAAAGCTTACACTATGATCAGAGCCTTAGAGTTTGCAGGAAATAAAGTTTCAATCTAAGAAGGACCGGGAAGAACTTTGCTGTAAAGAAAATACTTTAACTTTGGCCTGCTTGCCTGGTGCCACCCAGAATCAAAGCCCTTTACTTACCTGTGCTTGAGCTCTCTTCCTTCATATAGTCACCACTAATTTTAGTTGCTGTGCTCTACTACCCATTGACTAATAAGTCAAAGTTTCTGTCTCTCTTTTCACTTAAAAATGAAACCTTTTTCATTCCTACAGAAACTACTACCTTCCCAGAAATGGAAGAGGCTGTTTTGCATATGCCTCACCACTGAGGATTTTCTCATTTAAACAGTAGATTTCTAAGTAATGCGTTGAATGGTATATGGAATTCTCCTGTGCTGTGTTCTCATTGTGAGGTTCTATGACACCAAGCATGGAGTGCCCTTTTCCAAGTTTCTGAGTGAAGAATAGAGACAAGGCAAGGCTTCTGTGTTCTTTTCCATCTGAAATAAAATTCAGGATGATCAAAGTTGCACCCAACATGAAAAGATAAATGAGGTCCTATCACAGGTTGCATTTTTTTAAGAAAACATAGAATAGGTAGAGTGGAGAAAGACCATACTGTCTGCTTTTCCAGAGCAGCATTATCTCCCATTACTGAGCTTTTCAAACAGCCTTCTTAAAATTCATCAGGTGAAGGTCATCCATCATAGCAGTTGAGCAGAATTTTACTTTGCATATGGATGGACCTCCCTGTGAGAAACTTCTTTTCCTACATGTTTAGCCAAAGTCTTTTTTATTTTGGCTTGCATTCCTCACACCATGTACCACCCAAGATAAACCTAAACATTCCTAATACCCTATATCCCAGGAGAGATGAGTGGTCAGTTCTGTAGAAATCAAGCAGCTTTTATAGCTGTATCATTGCACTATTTGATAGTGCATTTCACTCTTGGAAGTTATATTTTAGTCACTATTACTGATTTCACTAAGGTTTTAAACAGAATATATTTGAATTCTTGATCATGGTTATGACTTTCCTGCTACAATCTTGTTATCATAAAGATGTGAACTACACAAGTGGCTCTATGTGTAAGATTCAATATTTATGTAAGGTCACAGGCTAGTTTTTATTATGCATAGCTTACATGATGAGCAATACCACAGAGACACAGAAAAACAGCAGGCCTTCAATAGATCTAGCCTGTTTACAGTAACTCTTTAAGCCCTGCATTTCCTTGTAGAGAGCACTGAATCATGTCTTTAGACTTCTGAAATAGTGGAGAAAAAAAAATCTAAAATAGCTTTTTCTGTTGCTGTCTTAAATTTAAGATTTTTAAATTCATTTAAGTGCAAATAGAAATTTTTCTGTTTAACACATTTTTAGAACCTTTGGCAAAATGCAGACGGTACCGAGGTTGCATGTCCAACTGATTTTAAGCAGCCCCAGTCCTGGGGCTTCAGATGTGTTAGGTGTGCTGCTGCTGTTAATTTCAATATGAATTAAGCACCTGTGCCTCTTAAGGAGTTAAGCTTAAGCTCCTATGTAGTTTGTCCTTCCCAGAATATTACCATTAGGTACTATAATTGCTCATTCAATGTATAACCACCAAAATGAGGAAAGCTCTAGAGGTAATTAGGGAGGGATTTTTTCCAATCATTCTATGTGGCTAAAATTGGGCTTTGTATCTCAAGATCATCCTCCAAGACAAGTATGAATCATTCTCTTGGGATATCTGTTTCGATGGGTTGATTTTGTCTGGCTGCCACATGACCATCAGTATGATTTCTTACTCTCCCTTCTCAGAGAGAGAGGGGAAGAAATTAAGATTAAAATCTCAGGAGTTGACATATAGACAGCTTAATGCAGAAAAGCAAATGTTGCCTGAAGCAGCAAAGGGAAAAAGAAAGATTTATTCTCTACTTCCCATCAACAGGTAATGTCCAAATACTTCCAGGGACACAGGGCTTGAGTATGCCTAACAGTTGGTCCTGAAGACTAACACCTTAATAATAAAAGCCAATCCCCTGCCCTTGCTGTCTCCTTTATCTTAGCTTTTATTGCTGAGCAGATGTCATATGGAATATCCCTTTGCTCAACTGGGGTCAGCTGTCCTGGCCATGTCCACTCCTGAGTTCTTAACCACCCCTGGCCTACTGGTGAGGGGGTAGTGTCAGAGAGACAGCCTTGGTGCTATGCCAGCACTGCTCAGCAGTAGCCAAAACACTGGTGTGTTATCAACACCTTTGTACTTACCAACACAAAGCACAGCACTATGAAGGATGCTTTGGGGAAAATTAACTCCATCCCAGCCTGACCCCACAACCCTCTAACCTTCCTCCAATAACTTTCAATGAACCCTAGGCACCTGTCTCAGGCTTAGTACCAAAATTTCATCTTAATATAGTTGATCAAGAGTGACTGAGTCCAAGTTCATGACTTCTTTGTTATTTCTTATACTATGGAAGTATTTTGTCTTGTGAAGCATGTGTACGCAGGTGTATACACACACATGCTTCATTGACTTACAAATATTTTTTTGAAAACATTTTTTCTAGATAATGGCTGTTAATATTTTTCTACTTGAAGCGTATTTTTCTCATAGATTTTAGAGTAACTTTAAGGTTTGGAAAAGTTAAAAAAAATGTATAGGTCAAATATTTTTAATGCAAATATTTTTCATGCAAAAAGTAATTATAGCTGTGAATTACTTAAAGAATTGCACTGAATCCTTAACCAAAGCTCTGCATCATTATGTATTAGGTGGGTCAAGTTTGGGCTATAAAATCTGTTGTCTCCAAGGTCCACCGTTAGTAAAGACATGGAAGACCTAGCCGAAGCTTTGCATTCAAGTGGAAATTGTTACTGGATAAACCTCTAGCAATACATCACTCAAAAATAAAATGTGTGTAGAGACATTACAGAGAGCAGTATAAATTCTTTCACAGACAGTGGCTAAAAAAAGGCAATGTAAAAGAAAAGTCAATTACCAAGCAAGGAATTCCAAGGTGCTAAAGGAGGAAGATACTGCAAAGGAATGCCACTGTAAGTGTATAAGGTTTGTGTTGGACTTATCTTCTGAAACTGACAGTAACAACAGTATAAACATGAGCTGCTGTATCTTCCCTTTTCTTCACAGTAAGTTCATGAGTATTTTCAATTAATATTTCTCTTATCATAGAGTCTAGAGGCCCCAGGCAAGACTGGGTCTCCATTGTCCCAACTACTCTGCAAACATATACAAAGACAGATTTCCTTGTTCAAAATGGATAGGATCGAGCCAGACTCTCAAATGCATTCTTGAGTAAGTTTCTCACTTTTCCCCTCTTGCCTGGAAACTGTGAGAAAATCAAATTGTAGAGAGAGATTCTTATGTATATCAGCTACTAATGTCTAATAAAATCACATTGAAATTTTACTACAGTGCCTGTTAAGCATAATCAGTAAATTTTCCTTTAGGTAGGAAAAGCTGTTAGAAAAATAACTGAAAGTATAGGAGCATTGAAAAACTTTTTTTGTTGCTAAGATAGGCTATCAGTGAGGCTCAGAAGCAAGGGAGCACTTAATTAACAGTGGGTATCCTAGCACTGAATAAACAGCAAAACAAGAGATGTTGGTCTGAGTGTGTGTACACAAAAGAGGTGAGCTATAAAGTATGATCCACAAATAATCAGAAAGCACTGTGAAAGCCTAATATTTGACGCTGCATTAGCTTGTTGAATTTGAATCAAACTGATAATGGGACATTAGGGTGCCCACTCAAGGCTCAGAACTTGAGTTACACAAACACACTAGGTGTGCCCACACACACACAAACCACATCTGCTCTTGCCATAAAACATACAAAGATGGGCCATACTTGTACAAGAATTCTCTCTTGCCATTCTACAGAGTCGAGAGAGGCTTACACTGCTGTTTCTATCTTTGTGGGAGGTATCTGATTAAATAAGAGACTTCAAGGTGGATATACAATGACTTTTCAGAACATACCATATACATTTTTAAAATACTTCTTAATTGGAAGGAGTAATGTCTTGGGTTGAGCTGGCAAAACGCCAACTGCCTAAGAACAGAGAAAAGGTTCTTCCTCCCCCCAACTAGCCAAAGGGAGAAGAAAGAGGGAGACGGAAAAAAAAACTTTTAAACTAGGTTTCTTCTGAAACTAACTACATGTATTTATACAGAAAAGAGAAAATTAAGAGAAAACTTCAATATAACACACACTTACACAAGTTATATATAACTTCTTACTCTTTAATAAGCACAGATTTTACTATTCTGACTACAAATCATTCTAAAAAAAGTCAATTCTCTAAAGACAAACTTAAGCAAAGAGAAGAACTAAGAACAAACATTTTAATTCTTTAAGATAACATGATGGTGAGCCGGTGCTGTGGGCTTGGGCCTCTCTATCTCTCCTGGGACAGCACGGTGTCTTCTCTGTACTTCGGCCAAAGTGGAACTGCTCAAGCCACACCCACACACTGGACTTTACTGCTATTGAGATGATGTAAGATGGTGTGGAATACAATACTATTGGCTAGAAGAGGTCAGCTGCCAGCCAGCTCAGCCCAGCTCAAGGCAGCTGACAATTTCAGGCTCAAATCTGAGTTTTAAAGCCTAAATTTAGGCCTACCTGGCTAAACTCATAACAAGTAATGAAGAAGTCAGATAGTTACATGGTTAATAAGAGAATTAAATTTATAATTTGAAACTTTATCCCCAAGTAGGAAATTTTCTGCTTTTTCAGGCAGACTGTAACTACAGCTCTGAATATTCACTTGACTGTTCATAACTGATTCCATTTGCTTTTCTACAGATGTCTTCACAAAAGGTGAACATTTCTGTGGATTAAAAAGTCATCATGAAATACCTGAGTGATGGTTTAACTACTTTGTGATATAGTAAAAGCAAATACAGCAAGACAAAAAAAAAAGACAAAAAAGAAGAATTTGAAACAGTATATTAATCCCTAGGTTCTAATATAACCCACTTAGTTATCTGAAATGTTATCAAGACTAAGTGCACTGGCTAAGATTCTTAAGCAACTGAAATTGATACTAAGCGTGCCACTAGTTACCACCATCTTAGATGAACACAGTAACTATATCTTTCTTACCTCACAATGGATGAGATTCTGTAAGTAGTTGTCCTGGTCCAAAATTACCTGAATTGGTACATCTGGAGCTCATTGCTTAAGAATAATTACAATATTTGAAATATCTGTGAAAGAGAAGACAGCTGAAACTCCAATGAGCTTACATAGACCTTTTACAGTAGATGCTTGCTACTTTGATTTCTCTGGTCTCTTTTTTTTTTCCCTCCAGACCTCCAGTTTTGTACCTTCTTTTACTGATGTGAGGTATGAAACAAAGATATAGATATTTTAGAAAATTATTCCAAATTCCTAGATTGTACCCATGGCTATTTTTGGGGGTTTTTTTTGAACACTGAATTTAAATAACATGTACATTTCCTGCCCCATTAAAAGGTCATTTAAGATAAGAATAACTTTAGAGCCAATCAAAACACAATCCAAGTATAGTTTGGTACACAGCTCAAAGGGTGAAGTGCTATTGTTCAGCTCTGAGTAATTTCTATCTTTGTTCATGGTTAGTGATTATCTAATGCATGGAACATTAATAATTTCTTTCATAATCAGGTACAAAATAATGTTTCCTGTGGCTTGTTTTCCTTCTCCTTCCACAAGTTTTGCCTCTTTAAATGTACTCCAGGTTCATTTCAATATCTAATGCAAAGTCTCCTCTGGACCCCACTTGAAGATTAGGATGTCTTCTGGAACAGAGGTCTAGGGTTGCCAGTCTCCTCAGCCTAGTAGCTTACATCTCATCCCTCTTTCTTGGACAAATGGAGAACCAGCAACTCCATTTTCATCTGGAATAAAAGAGAGTAAATAATTTTTTTACTGAATGTATGTCTTTTCACAAAAAAACAAAAAACAAAAAACAAAAAACAAAAAAACAAAAAAACCCCACACATCTGCCGTAGGCTAATTTAGATATTACATATCCCTCAAAGCAAAATGTAGAAATACAATCAGTATTTTCAAATGCAGTTCTGGAATGAACCTTTGACTTTTTCTTCATTCTCTGACAACAGAATCAGCAAAACAAATCTCTGAAGCAATGCAGTGCAGCATAAATATTTTTACTCAGCTAAAATCAGACATGATATATGCACATTTGCTTTGAAACATGAAGCTTTGTGATATTCTTAGGTCAAGGTGCTAAAAAGGCTGCTTCTCTTTCTAAGACTCTTTAGAAGAACCTCAGAATCTACCTATGTTTTCCAAGGGAGAAACCACAGACATTAGTTTCTAGAGAACTGGGCTACAACTCCAGAGCCCTGTAAATTAAATATCAAGGTAGGTCTGAATGAAGTGTGAATGGAAATGTAAGCACTTATGTGTATATAGTACCCAGCAGAAACAAGATAAATAAAAAAAAATTAGAAGTCTTAAAGGGTTGAAAGAATAGTCTATGTTTGTAACAAAGGACACTGTACTCAACTGCACCACTTCCAGAACACTGTTTCCAGCAGCAAAACTGAGGAATGTGTTGTTTATATGAAAATCAGAGTTCCTTCACCCTGACAACATTGCAGCACAGATGACTCCTCAGAGAAGACACTTCATCCTTCCACTAGCAGACAGGAAATAGGTTGTAGAATACAATATATATTCTTTCTTTCCACATGAGCCATCAGGAAATCATATTCCCAATGAGTAAAAGGAGGCAATGAGCAATGACCTAGCATAAGATTAATGGTTGCTGAAATATTCAAGATTCTGAGGAAAAAGACTGTCCCATAACAGCTGGTGAATGTTAAAGGAGATAAAAATCTGTCCAAACGTTAGTTTTCAGTCTGTCAAGAAGAGCCCCAGAGGCACTAAAAGGACTCACAGTAGCTTCTGTCCCTTGTCTTTGGTATGGAACACAGGTGGTTCTGGCTAGAACACTTGAGCATATACCTTTAGGGATGTGGGAGTATGTGGGTGTAAATGTGCAAGTGTTTAAAATCTGAGAGACAGAGTGTGAGCAAGTAAAATCAGTTTAACTGGAAACTTCACAAACAACTATCACCTTCCCCAAGACTTACTGAGTTCTCTTACACTAATTTCTCCACATAACTTGTTTTTGTAGCTCTGTAATAAAAAAATGACAATTTATCTGAGTTGCATGATTTGCAGTACAAGTAATTATTGCATTAGCATGCAATGGCTAACA
>VWZD01008907.1:48801-66170 GCA_013396695.1 Sakesphorus luctuosus | reverse complement strand
TGCATGGGAGGTTCAAGGCTGTAATATGTCAACTCAGATTGCTTTGCTTTGTGTCTTTTTTTTCAGCAACATGTTTTCCTGTCAGATTTGTTTCTGTTATTGGACCAGTACTAAATAGAGGACTACAAGGTTCAGGAATTTAAAGCCAAGTTCATTTTTCATTCTGATATCTTTTTGAATCCTTCCCCTACTTCTGTTCTTTTTCAGTGTACACCAGCCATAGGTGACCAATACCACTCCTCCAAGATAAAAAATAGGACAGAAGGGGAAACCCTCTTCCTGTATTATGTTGCAGTATTATGAAAAAATGTCAGCCATCCTTTTAAGTCTACAGTGATTTAGGCCTAGATTTTCTGGAATAGCTCAAGGTGTGACAATTTATTTTTTTTCCCCTGTATCAGGCTTGCTCCCTGTAGCCAATTTAAGCTGTCCTGTGGGGAAAGTTAAGGAAAGCATGGAAAGAGTCTTATCTCTCCATAAAATGTTATTCCTGGATGTCCACATAGAGATTCTCAAATAAAAAAAAGTATTCTGGTTACTCACTCTTTAATCTTGCCTGAAATGGCACCTCAATTTGTAATAAATACAGATTATGAAGGTGCATCTGTCATGTAGCCACAACTTATCTGGAGAAAAAACTAATCTGCAGGAAAAATATTTTCATACTCATGAATTATGCTACTGTTCTGTAAGTAACCAGAACAAATAACCAGCCATCTGCTACAAAGAGGAGAAAACATGAAACAGAAAAGTATTTCTGTGGGATTAAAAGCTGATAAACAGATATGCTGATTTATACCCATTATAAAAAAAAAAAATGTATTGAAAAAGTCTGTATCACAAGTCTCACCAAATTTGAAATGTACCATCAAAAGAAAGCCCTGAATTCACAGTATTCATGCAAATTTATGATTGAGATGAAATGGCATCATTTTTTATTTTGACAAACTTCTGGTGGTAACAAAATGTTTTGATAACGGGGTCTCCAAGTTACCTTAACTCAGACTGATAGAGATTTTTCATGATTCTTAATTTCTGAATCAGAAAACGTAACTGAACAACATGCAAAGGAAACTGAGGTTCCTCTCCATAGCTTGGTAGGAAAATACTAATTTCCTACAAAATATTCAGAAGTACTATTTAGAGAACAAAACAGGAATCATAACAAGTTTCAGTCATCAGCTCTTATTCCTTTGTCTAGATGGAATTACACACTTGCTAGCTTAGGGGGAAATTGACCTTTTGCTTGTTGCTGTCACCAAATATTCTATTGTTATAGTCTGAGAAAAACAGTATCAGAACAAATTAATTTTCCTTATAGGCATAGTGAGAAAAATATTAAAGAATTTAATCCCTTTGTCATTATAATTATAGGATGTGGTGATCAAAACATAATGGGAGTGAACTTTACCACACACAAAATCTAATCGTTATGTGTCTAGGTGAGAATTTCATTGTAGTAATTTAAATGTAATTTTTGTATATTTCCTTTCTAACAAACTGTTTTCTTTTAAATTCCTTGGTAGGTCTTCCCACTTGCCTTTTGTGTACATGCCTAGGGACCACAGTCTACTGTGATGATCGTGAGCTTGATGCTGTTCCTCCATTGCCTAAGAAAACAACATATTTCTATTCACGTTACAACAGAATCAGGAAGATCAGCAGAAATGACTTTGCTAACTTAAGTATGGATAGCGGTATTCTTGCAATTAGCTTTAATGTCTATTATTTCTGGCTCATACTAATCTAAAACACAGTGATACATTTTTTATAGTGGTTGATGATGGTAGAATTTTACATACAAATGCACATATGGAAAAGCAGTTTGCATCTTTGGAGCATAAAGGTCAATACTTTAAACACAGATTCTCTGTCAATTTTTGTAATTATAAGAAATAGCAACAATCATTGATCTTTTTGCTGTTATTTGCAATCATCTTTATAAAGGTAGGGGAAAAAACCCTCAAATGTTCGATTGAATTTGGTTTAGTTTTTTTTTTTTAATTTGAAAAATTGCATGAGTGTACTTTATAAAAAAGTTGGTATATCAAATTTCTTACATAGAGGAAAATGTTAAAGAAACATGGAACAAGGTAGTAGAGGATATGTTTATTTCCCTTTAAATGTTATTTTTTCAAAAGATAGTTATTTAAAAGATTTCCAGAACATACAGAAATCTTTAAACTGTTAACTTTGAAGTTTTTCACCAGAAGATGTATAATGAATGACACAGGAAGTTCTAAACAGGATGAGGAGATATAGGTCACATTCCTTAGGATAACTCTTCAAATATGGATTATTGCATTACATACAGAGAACATTGTCATATAGTGGGCTAGGAATTAATATGACTCAAGACGATTCACCTGTACTTTAAATAACTCATTTGCCTTTTTCCTTTTTTTTTGAAATTTCATGAAACACATCCTTACATGTTTGTTTTTATCTTATTTCTCTGCCAGACAACTTAAAGAGGATTGATTTGACTGCAAACTTTATATCAGAGATTCACAAGGATGCCTTCCAAAGATTGCCCCAGCTTCAAGAGCTGGTGCTGTGTGACAACAGGATAAGACAACTCCCTGAGTTACCATCTACCTTAACATTCCTTGATGTTAGCAAGAACAGACTTGGTCACAAAGGCATACGTAATGAGGCATTTAAAGTAAGTCTGGGTTTGATGGGAAAAGCTTTTCTTCCTCTCTCCAGAATGTGGTCAGAGAGCAACCTGTCCTGGCCAGAGAGATGCTGCAGTCCCTTAATTGTTTTTGTTACCCTCCCCTGGACCTGCTCCAGGAGCTCCTTGTCTCTCTTGTGCTGAGGAGCCTAGAACTGGATATTGTCTCTCTTGTACTGCGGAGCCTAGAACTGGATGCAGTACTCCAGATGCAGCCTCACTAGGGCTGAAAAAGGGCCAGGATCACCTCCCTCGACCTGCTGGCAATGCTCTTCCTAATGCACACCACTGGCCTTCTTGGCCACAGTGACACACTGCTGGCTCATGGACAGCTTGTTGTCCACCAGGACCCCCCAGGTCCTTTTTCACAGAGCTTCCTCCTGGTAGGTTGTCCCTCAGCCTGTGCTGGTGCGTGGAGTTATTCTTCAACAGGTGCAGGACACTGAATTTGCCTTTGTTGAATTTCAGATGGTTCCTCTCTGCTGATCTCGCCAATCTGTTGTCCATCTGAAGGGCTGCACAACTCTCTTGGGCATTGGTCATTCTTCCCAGCTTTGTGTTGTCAGTAAACTTGCTAAGGAGGCATCTGCCCCTTCATCCAAGTCATTGATGAATAAGTTAAACTATACTGGATCCAGTATCGAACCCTGGGGGACAGCCTTAGTGACGGGCCTCCCACTACACCCTATACCATTGTGACTCTTTGGGATCTGCCATTCAGTCAGTTCTCAATCCATCTATCTATTACATCATCCAGTCTTCCTGACTCTGCCTATAAGTATGTTGTGAGAGACAGTGTTGGAAGCCTTACTGAAGTCAAGGTATCCAATATCCAATGGTCTCCCCTCACCTATATCCTGGTAGTTTCATTTTAGAATGCAGTCAGGTTGGATAAGCATGATTTGCCTTTAGGGAATCCATGTTGGCTGCTCCTGATCACATTCTTGTCATCCACATGGTAGAGATGCCCTCTACAGTGAGGTGCTCCATCACCTTTCCAGGGCTTGAGGTGAGGATGATGGGCTAATAAGTCCCTGGATCTTCCTTACCCTTTATGAAGATGAGTGTGACACTGGCTTACCTCCAGTCCTGAGACACCTCTCCTGATCGCTATCATCTTTCAAAGATGATTGTGAGCAGCTATGGTGGCCACCAGCTCCCTTAGCCCTCTCATTCTTCCACTCAGTCAAGGGAGAAAATTTTCTACCTTTTGAAATGGAATGAGAAATGTATTTTTAGCTCAGGCATTTCTTATGCAGTTATTATTTGCTTGAACTTGTCACAAAAGAAAGCTAACAGATAGAACAGGAAGCCTTTCTACATAATGGCCCAAAGAGGCAGTATTTTCTCATTAAAACATCATAATTGAAATTACATCTCTAATAATTAAGTCTGTAGATATTTCAGAAATATTTTTCCCCTTAATTTTAATCCAGACATCCAATTTTTAACAGCAACATTATCAGCCTGTGCAAATCAAAATTCACTACTGTCTTTGAATTTCTGTCTTTTCACCAATATCATTCTGAAACAAAATATGCTACGATCCAGCAGTGCTCATTGCAATGATAGATTTCAAACTTACTTGCTAGAGATTTTCAAATATGGCCATCATTTCTCTCTGCCTTTTGCCTTTACCATTTAGGATCTGAATGAACTGCAGCATCTTTACATCACTGACAATAACTTGGATCACATTCCTTTGCCACTCCCTGAAAGCCTCCAAGCTCTTCATCTTCAGGTAGGCTACAAAAGTAGTGGCTCTAATATATTGGGCACAAATAGTAAGTAAAACTGGAAATGGCAACTATTGCCGTGTAGTGTTTCTTCTGTTTATCCAAAAGTGTTCTTACTTGACTAAACAAGCTATGGGAAAGTTAAAATTAACTAGTGAATGCAGTCTTTCAAATAAGTATAATTTAGATCAGCTAATCATTAATTTTTAGAATTTGTAATGCAATATTTTTCAAACATTAAATTCTAGCTGTATAATTTAAAAGTCATGTTCCCAGCTGTCAAGAGCAACATTAGTCTAGGAGACTTCAATGACAGAAACCCCTCAAACTGCTCATACAAATCTTCCAACAGGAATACTTTCAGACACTCAGAGAAGTAATTTTATTGACTGTATCTATACTCAGTGCATTTCATTCTTTTAATAAAGGTAAATCCCAGTTAACATTTTTCAGCCAAATTTTTCCATTTGACTATTTTGGAACATAGTCATCATCTGTCCATCATCTTTCTGCCATCCTTTTGTTATGTATTTCCTTTTATCTAACACTTTCTTTCTGAATTTTTCTTTTTTATCTTTTCCAGCTCTGCTTCATTCCCTTCATCTCCTCTTGCATCAGTGCACAGTTTAGATTATCAGATGTTGTTATATATTACATAATACAGAAAAACCTGTTTTAAAAAGCAACCTAATGTACCACATACAATTTAACCCCTATCTTTCAGTATGTAAATCTATAGAAACTCTGCTTGTTAGCTGACTTTTTTCTTCACCTGTTTGTGTCTGTAAATTAAATATTCAATATGTGCTACAGAACCAAGTTAGTTAGATGGACTTTTTCCACACCAATTTCTGACTACTAAAGGAATGGAGAAGGAAAAAAAATTCTAACAGCCCTCACTTTAGGAGATGAACTTTTTTGTCCCAATTTCCTCATGATATTGTACTCTACCAATTCACTGTTAAAAATGGTTCACTTCAAAAGATCCTTGAATATAAAGCATATAAGAGGAATTTAAATCAAAGGAATAAAACTTAAAGCATTAAATAGTCACACCATATATACAGATGTAGAGTAAACTAATGTGAGAGTGTCTGTGGGAAAGAAATTTGTCACAGATCAAATTGCAGGTTTGTGCCTTTGCAGCCACATCAAACTTTTAGGATGATAATTAGGTTTCTATGATTTTTGGACTGGCCAATGCTAGTTCAAATTTATCTTAATAAGGCTTTTCAATATGATCTGGAAAACAAAATGTTCTATATTTCCATCAGGCCTTTCCTGAAAAGTCTTTCTCTGCTACACAGTTTGAGTTACATAGTTTGGAAGCTTTGCATTGGCCAACAAATTTCCCCCCTGCTTGGAAGATTTTTCTGTTGATGACCTGCAACCACAACCTGGGCTCTTGAGTTCAAACAATTATCTATCTAGGCAGCAAAAATACATCCATAAATGGTTCTTCAAAGAGTTTTGAGTATCTATTCTGACAGCTGCTTTGTTGTTTGTTGTTTTTTTTTCCTTTTAGAACAACAACATTCAAGAGATGAATGAAGATACTTTCTGCAAAATGAGAGATTTTAGTTATGTACGTGGGGCTCTTGAAGATATCAGACTGGATGGTAATCCCATCAACCTGAGCAAAACACCTTATGCATACATGTGCCTACCCCGTTTACCAGTTGGTAACCTCNCAAAATTATTTTTTTCAAATCTCATTAATTTGGGAAATATTTATGTTCATAATAAAATTAATTATTATTAAAAAAAGATTATTAAATATTAAAAGTCAAATCCATTATTTACCCAGCTGCAAGTTATTTAACAACATCAAGAAAAAATATTTTACTACAATGTGACCATTTCTATGCTGAATTATTCAGATCTAATGAATGAATTCTAAAGAATTTTATATATTCAAGTCTAACTATTACATGGTAAATAAGGAAATAAAACTAGAATTTGTGTACAAAATTGAATATTTATTGTTTTTTATTTTAATTAAATATTTTTCTTTCAGAGACACAGCCGTTTTTCTACTTCTTTCCTTAAAAGTCCCTTCCTTTTGGAAAAGTACTAGCAGTATTCCTAAATGCACGTGTTCTTAGAAAACAGAATCTTTCCTTGAATTAAGAATGAAATATAGAGCTTAAACTTATATCAGATTACTTCCACATAAACTTCATATTTACACTTTTGCAGCAATAATTTATCTTTGTAATGCTGATAAGGCCCAAAGCTGTAATCTTTATCTTTGATAAACTTGGCTGACACATTATCTGTCTAATAAAAATCTCATGTCAAGTAGCCAGTCTGAGAAATACTCAATTTTATTCTGCATAAGAAGTGAAACCCTCCCCCTGTACTTATTAACATAGTGTCATAAAATTTTGCAGTTCAATACACTAAGGACTGGAATTCAGAGACTAAAGTCACAAATAACCCCATGGACCCCAATTTCCAATTATTTGAAACAATTCAATGAGCTTTTCTGCTTTACTGTTTAAGACCCTTATCAGTTGAAGATTAGAAAATACCCTCTCTTTGAATAGTTTGAATAACTCTTCTCCTTTTGAGTGGGAGATTTAGTACATTTTTCTAGGGAGAAAACCACTACGAAAGACCCACTAGATATAACACAGATACTTGCTTATTCTGTTCTATGGTGACAAGCAGCAAATAACACTTGCACATCCTCACTATTAAAGGTTTGATGAAAGACTGGGGGAAAAAAATCACCCCAAATTTCTCTTGGTTCAGGTAATGGAAACTGTTCACAGAGACCTCACTCTTTCCCCTTATCACCATTTTCTAGAAATGAACATACAGAGAAGGACCTCAGACTAAAATCACAGTTGATTGAGCTAGGAGGAAGGAGGTGAGGTGAAGCAGAGACAGAATATGGAGTGGTACGATGAATCAAGAGAGGTAGTAAACAGGGTTCAGAGCAGAGATAGATTATTCTTGTTCTCTGCTGTCTTGCTAAAAGGCAGAGGGAGAGCAGCAAAATTCCAAAGGTCTTAGATGTTAGATGCCTTTAGTTTTATGTTCAAGAGATTCTATCCTTTTCTTTCCATTTACACATCATCCAGCATGCCACCACTAGCTTGTCACGTTCCCAGTAAAACACATGCTCTGGGAAAAATGAACATTCAAAGGTAGAGGGAGAAGTGAGGGAGGGCACTAAAGCCCCTTCCACAGTTGCTGTAGTAGGTTGAATCAGCCTTGGAGCTCTTGTACAGAGGTCAAGCCCCATGCCACAGTGACAGATTTGCTGCCCATACCACATCTGTTTCAGGGAAGATGCATTTGAGTTGGAAAGGGCAAACTTTGTTAATCACAATGAGCATGGTGCACCAAAAATATACAAAGGAACATGGGTGTCCAGATGTCTCGTCCCCAAGCATATTCTATGGTGCATACCTGCAATGTGGAGACTGTTTTGCAAGCTACTCTCAGACCAAGGACAGTGAGGAAAAGGGTATATTGTAGATAAAAGTCAACTACCGTGCTCCAGAAGTCAAGAAATACAGAGTGGAATATAAACTCTCTAAACTCTGCCTTCGAAGAGACCTCCAAAACTACAGACCAGAGCCCCCTTCCTCGTATAGTGGTCAACTGTATTTTACTGCAGACCAGTTGTGGAAAAATAGCCAGAGAATTTACAGGTTTTGTGTATATACTTTTCTTTTTTGTGTGTGTGTTTTCTCTTACAGCATGAGACTGTTATAAGAGGTAATACAGTTGATGTTCTTTCTGCTTCAGAAAACAGTACATGGGTCAGCACTAATAATGGCAAGGTTAGAAATCTGAGTCACATATGGGCTAATCTGCTACTGTTTTCTACCATTCCTGTCTGGACACATAGCAAAGTCATCGAAGTGATCAGAACTGTGTCTCTTCAGGAGTAAATTCTGCCAGTTGCTTTCTGCTGGGAAGTCAATACTCTTAGAAAAGTCCTCTTAGGGAATCACAAAAGTAAAACCAGTGTTGATTTTTAAAGAAAAAAAAATGTCTTTTTACATTTTGTAGACTGTTCCGTGCAGCAGTTGTATGCTTGACATCTTTTGAGAATTTGTCACAAGACAAATTAATAACCTGTAAACGATTTCTTGGCTTAGGGGACAGAACTGTGATGGGAGAACATAATGTGTCTGAAACAGTGGAGCTATCATACCCTTGGGATCTTCCCCATAAATCCTGTTAACTTAGGCTTTTGCAGCAATGTAGATATTTCGGCTGCTGGTTCTGGAGATTGGAAATATACAGGGTTATCTCAGCAGCATAATCCATTGACTGTAAAAATATTCCTTCTGCCACAGGACCAGCCGGACTCAGTTTGAGACATGCATGGGAATTTCAATCATGTAATTATTTAAGTTAGGCAGAGTTGATGTTACATTTCTAGTTTCTATTAAAGATATCATCCAAAAGGAAATCCATTAAGACATACTGAAGAAAGGCTGAAGCTGTCAGTGTTCAACAAGGAAAGAAGTAATGACATCAAATCAAATCAAACTAATAATTGTGAGTATTAAGCTACTTTTTCATGTCTAAAATAATTTTTCTTGTAGCATTGAAAATGAAGTGGCAATGCAGTTTGGAAGAAATGCATCTCCAGTCAGCACTCAAAATTGTTCACAGATAAGGGAGCAGTATTAGCTAAATGGGATATAAAGAAATCTTCGATTTGAGAAGGTCCCCAAAGTGCTACAATTTGACCAGGAGATAAAGAATGACTACAGACTCTGGTATGGGTAACATGGTAAGACAGACAAAGCTTTCTAAAATGTTGTCATAGTTAATGAAAGCATCAGACTGCCACTTCATACATGGATTTGGGGATGACAAACTGTGCCTAGGATAATAGCTAGGGTGACCTTGATTAAGAAAAGACTGTGAACTTTCCTCTTTATCTTTTTTTTTCCTCTGTGGAGCTGAGATTGGAAACTGTCAATATTCGTAAGTCAAAACTGTAGCTATGTCTAGAAAGAAAAGACTAGGACAGCTTTTACTGTACTAATGTACAGCCTTAGTTAATCATTTTATGGACCACTACTGCCATCGTGTGTTGATGAATAGTGACACCTGATACCATACCAAGCCCTAACACTACGGGTAGATTTGACCTATCTTTATTTGTTAAGCCTAATCTTCTGCACATTTTCTTCCTTTTATCTCTAATGAAAACTGAAGGAATGGAAAACTCTTTCAAGATAAAATCAAAGGAATATTCTGTGGATTTTCTTTTGTTTTGGTTGGGAGGGTGATTGGGTTTGGTTCGGAGCTATTTTTGTTTGTTGGCTAGGTTTGGGTTGGGTTTTGTTTCTTTTATCAACTTAGAAAATAAAAAAATCATAGTCTTGAAAAATTCTTCGTTTTATTTTTTTTTAATTTAAATAAGTAGACTATAAATACCATCAAAACAATTTATGTCTCAAGGCATGATACCATACAGATGCTCTAATAAATATGAAAATTCAGACTCCTTGATGATCTTTCTCAGCTGAAGATAGACACAGATTTTGGTCTAAATATACATCACTTACTGTGAAACCACACTACTGATCTGACAGTATCAGTGTATGGAGAGGGAGCCTAAAACAATAAACACCCACTTCTTCCCAGCTACACAAGCTGTGCAAACTTCCAGAGACAAGCACAGACACAGAAGTCTCACCCTTGTCTTTGTGTGGTGAGAATGAGGACACGTCTTCAATTCAGCTGTCCTCTTGCTTTTTCACTCACCATAGAAAACAAATGTATTTACTTTGTTTATTTATTCCCATTGCTGGAAGTGTTCAAGGCCAGGTTTGGTGGGGCTTTTGAGCAGCCTGATCTAGTAGAAAGTGTCTCTGCAGGAGGGTTGCAACTACATTTTTAGGG
Source organism: Sakesphorus luctuosus (assembly GCA_013396695.1). Classification (NCBI taxonomy): domain Eukaryota; kingdom Metazoa; phylum Chordata; class Aves; order Passeriformes; family Thamnophilidae; genus Sakesphorus; species Sakesphorus luctuosus. The sequence goes on along the minus strand of VWZD01008907.1, from coordinate 55,874 downwards.
TCCCTTCCCACCCAAACCATTCTGTGATTCTATGATTCTGTGATTTAGTAGTTTTTATTCTGTACCACAAAAAGCCAACAGGAGGGATGCTGCAAATAGCACCTGGTGTTATGTAAACATACTATGTATAGAAAATTAATCCTGAGATAGCCCTGCTATCTATCCACCTTCCACACTAAAAATGAAAGAATTAATTTCAACTGTTGATACGAAGGGCTGGATGCAAGATGTTGAATCAGGAGGGCAACAAAGCCTTTTTGAAGGTGCTGCCCCTCTGTGCCAGGCTGTGCCAGCCGCTGCCCCTCTGCATCCCTGTTCCCGCCGCTGCCCCACTGCATCTCTGTTCACACCGTGCCCTCCGCGGAGCTGACGGCGCGAGGCGCGGCCTGGCGCGCGCAGGGCCGCGCGGAGGGCGCCCCCTGCTGGCAGGTGGCCGTGCTGCTGTTACCGCCGCCATGGCGCCGCCGCGCGCCGCGGGCTTCGCCGGGCCGGGTGGCAGCGCACTCTGTCCCTCTGCCCCCACACGAAGCGCCTGCTACCCTGTGGGGTGGCAGGGTGTCACTATGGGGAGAGCAAGGTACCAGCCTTCCTCACAAGCCTCCCAGCTAAGCATCCACCAGGGTCGCAGGGGCGCTGCCAGCGCTGCAGGGCCAGGCCTCGGCCAAAGGGCAACCCCCCCCCAGCACAGTGGCCCCCGCACGCCGCTGGCTGGGGCCACTCCGGGGCAGCACAGGAGGGCACAGCATGGGGAGGGCAGGGGCAAGAGGCAAAGCCTGTGGCAAGTGCAGGCAGACTACACTCTCCTCATGCTTCAGCGTAGCAGCAGGGCTGGCATGGTCAGAAGAAAACGGCAGCAATGGAAGCACAGGGGCAGAAGCTACCATAACAGAGACAATGAGCAAGGGCAACAGGGGAGAGAGAAGGACCTCATGGAGCAGAATCCCAGTGCATTTTCCTCAAATGGCTGTGAGAGACAGGGTGGCCAGTGCAGGGGTCCGGTGCACAGGCCATGGTGGAAGCAGCGTGGGAAGGCAGTCTGGAGGAGTGACAATTGGAGGAGGAATTGGAAACAACAACCACAATGCACTGAGCCCAGCTACCAAGACAGGGCCACTGGGCAGAGCCACAGTGGTCAAAAGAGAGCACTGTTCTGGAATTCAAAGGGCTGCTGGGTCCCAACCTTGCAAGTGCCAGCAGCAACCTGGCAAGAGGCAAGAGCATGCCTCCGTCCCATGAACGTGGCAGGACACCGCCCGCCGGGGATGTGCACACCCCACAACACCAGCCAGTACATCATGGACCAGCATGAGTAAGTGCACAGAGACAAAAAGAAAGCAGCAGTGGCAGTGTTTGGAAAAAGTGGTAACTGTAGCACTGCGGGTGAGAATTTTCCTCATGGTGCCTTTCTCTTTCACAGCCCAGTAGATTGAAGATACATGAACAGAAGAGGAAGAGGAGAGGATGCAGCCTGCCTGTCAAGACTGCAAGTGCCAAGACAATATCTACTGTGGAACCTAAACTGGAATGACGACACAAGGAAAGCATCTGACTTGTAAAATCATATATGAAATGCAGGGGATCTCTTGACCTTCAGCTCCTTAAATAAATATATATATGCACTTCTAACCCTGCTGCCTACTGTCTAATGATGCACATACACTAAGAGAGGCCTGGCAGAATAAGAACCAGAAAAAGACCATTGCATATGTCAAAGTAGTCAAAATCACTACCTCTGAGATTTATGTTTTAGAGACTCTCTGTTCCCCCTAGGTACGTATATGCCATTCAGGAAGGTTTTTAAGTATATTTAAACGCTATACTGAAAACAGAAGGCCTAACTAGATGATTAAAATAAGAAAAAAAATATATTTCCGTATACATTAGAATAGAGGCTTTTTTTGAACATTAGGGAAAAAAAACAGTACTTGTTAGATAAATGTATTTTTGATAAAAACAGATACTACAGCCTGTTTATCAATGGCTAAAGTATTTGCATAAAATGTAAACAAAATAAATGAAGCTCAAAAATAGAAGAAAAAAAAGAACAAAAAAATCATTTGGGTCACAGATTATGCACCTTGACCTCTCACAAATGCTCATACCATTTTCCTTTTACCAAATATGAAGAAGAGAAGGAGGCTTGGTAATATCGCCTACCTTTACTTTTTAAGGTGTCTGAAATTATATACATGAAAATATTCCAAATATAGTAGTATTTCCATCTCAGAGTGAATCGGATATGTCTATCAGCCATAAGAGAACAACAGTCAAAAACACTTGGCTTAAGAGGCTGCTTAAGAGAGAATGTTGCTGATGTGGGGTAGGGATTTAAAATGGGGAGAAGGAAAAATGTTAGTGGAAAAGGCTTTAGATTTGTCCTTTATATTTGTAGCCAAAAATAGGGTGCCATAAGCCTTTTCTAATTATGGTCTAAGTTAAGACAAGGTCTAAAACTCAGCTAGTTATACAAGTGTTCAATTTTTCATGTTTCTAGTTGTCTTGGTTTGAGGAGAAAAACCAAAAAATGTTTACCCACAAGCGGGGGAGGGGGCCTCCTCCACAATAATCACGCCACTCTTTATCAAATTTAGAAGAGGAACTTTAATACAAGAAGGATAACTGTTCTTAACTGCTATATATATATATATATATATATATATGTATATTTATGTAAACAGACCAGAGCAAACCGCTTCCCCAACAAGGGAAAAACAACCAACCAAACAACCACCCAAACAAAGAGGTTATACTTATGGCAGTATCAGTGTTACAGTCCAGGGCAGCCTGCAGTCAGCAGTGAGGCGCAGTCCGGGCAGGCAAGCAGAAGCCAGCGGCGAGGCGCAGTCCAGCAGGCAAGTAGAAACTAACAGCGAGGAGCAGCCCCGGCAGGGAAGCAGGCAGGCCAGCAGGCAGAAGCGAGGAGCCGTTCCCACAAGCAGGCCAGTGGCAGGCAGCCCGGCAACCAGGAGTGAGGCACAGTCCCGGGCAGGAGTCCGGGCAGGCAGCCGAAAACCCACAGCCAGGAGCCGTCCCGGCCGGAAGGCAACTGACTCCCCCCCACCTCCCAACCCCCCTTCCCCCCAGCCGTGTGTAGTCCCCAAAAACAAAAGAGACAACCTGCCCCCACCCAAGAAATCAGCAGTTAACGACTCTTTTTGTTAACTCCTGGCATGGGCAGTTAGTGGCAGGGGAGAGAATATACATAAGAATTCCAAACTACAACACTAGTGAAATAAGCCACCAGAAAACCTAAATAAAATCAATATTAAATACAGTTTTGTTATGGATGTTGATAGGTTTTCTGTGCAAAACCAGCTGTGTATAAGTATATAATTGTATGCATAAATATACATATTTGAGTTTCTTGAATACTTTATGTAAAATTGAGTAGCCACCTAGATCTGTGGATCTATTTCTCTTTTTTTTGTCATTTTTCCTCCAATTAATTATTTAAAAATCCTAAATGCTCTTCTTGAAGTTCACACTTAAATTTTGTAATACTTTAATACTTTTTGCTCTTCTTCCTTCACACTCTTCTTCATTGACAGCTAATAAAAACCCTCTTAAACCATTTCAGCTTGAACATTTAGCATGATACAAATCTCTTATTTGGCAGAAAGCTACCATATCTTGACATAGTCCACAAGATTATATCATGGACTGTAATAGGATGGAGTGGTGTAGAGAGAGGCAGTAAAGCAAGAAAATGTTTGATATGCCATCAACTAACAAGCAGAAACTATTACTTCATATTAGAAAGGATCTGAGGGTGCAACATGATCCATCAGCAGGCCCTGGCAGCCCAGACACTAAACTGCATTCAGGGGTGCATCAAACATGTCATAACCAGAGGTGATTGTCCCATTGTACTCGGTGCGTCACCTTGAGCTCTCTGGGCAGGCCTGGGGCCCACAGTTTGAGAAGGATATGAAGGTCCTTGAATACATCTGGAGAAAGGCAACGAAGGCACATCCTGTAAGGAGCGGCTGAGGGCTTTGGGCTTGTTTCAGAGAAGAGAGGCTGAGGGGCTATCTCATTGCTCTCTACAGCTTCTCAAGGAGGGAAAGTGAAGAGGGAGGTGCTGATCTTTTTCCCAGGTATCCAGTGACAGGATGAATGGGAATGGTTGAAAACTGTGCCAGGGAGGTTTAGCCTGGACATTGGGAAACATTTCTTTACTGAAGGGGCAGTCAAACACTAAAAGAGGCTTCCTAGAGAGGCAATTGATGCTTCAGGCCTTGGCAGTGTTTAAAAGGCATTTGGACAATGCCCTTAACCACATGCCTTAACTTTTGGTCAGCCCTGAAGTGATCCAGCAGCTGGACTTGGTGATCATTGCAGACCCCTTCCAACTGAAAAGATTCTATTCTATTCTATTCTATTCTACTCTATTCTATATTTCTATTCTATTCTATTCCATTCCAAAGCTGGAAAGTAAAACAAAAACTGCAATATCACAGGACCAAAAAAGAGAATTTCCCATTTCAAATTTACTTCTCAAGTATTTCACATTCTCATTTAGACTGTTTCTATTCAAATTTTCTTGTTGGTTTTTTTTTAATTGAAATATTAAAATAAACATATTTTTCTTTTATGGATAAGAAAATATTTGTCTGATTTGTTGCTTTGTTGTTGTTTGTTTTTCATTTTGTAAACTGGCCTTCCATATCAAGATAATTTCTAAGACTGCCTCAAATTATAACATGAAAATTTTTTTCTTCTTTTTTCTTCTTAATTAACTTTTAATTGTGTCTGAGAGTGAATCTGCCTGAAGAAATACTTTGGCAAAATTATAAGTGTGACAGGGTGCTAGTAATAATTAAAATATATATATTTTGGTCAAAATGAGTATTCAATTAATATAATTTATACTGCATTTATTTTGATACAAATTTCAGTTCCATTTGATTTGTAAAAAGTGACAGAAAAAAATGTTCATTTTGACAAAAGAAATCTATAGATTTTGTTGTGGAAGTATCATAGCTGATATGAAGCTTGGAGTAAGCTTATTTGCTAGAGTTTTCTGCTAAAATGATTGTATATCTTCACTGCAATTTTGAAAATTAACAGAAATTCAGGCTTCCATGTTTATACTGGGGCATTTTGTATGTTTGGGTTTTTATTTTTCTTTCTACTTACAGACAAGTAATATTAAACAATCACAGTTTAGCAAACAGATCAAAACCTTATCATAGAATGGTGGAAGTTACATTTCAAACAACATGCATTAGGATTCATAATTCATTAAAAAAAATAAACTTTGACTTCTTTACTCAAGAGTTCTTTGCTCATTGAAATATCAAGGTCCTATGAAGCCAGAATTGCTTATTCCTTTTCTCTTTTTTGTTATCACACTAGGAAAGATGAGAAAACAATACACCACAGTTAGTACAAAATATTTATAGTTTTGATACGCAATCAAATGAGTTAAAATTATTACAGTATATTTCCTTCATTTGCAGTCTACAAGTTGCATGTCATCTTCTTGAGTGCAATGGTGGGTGACTGACACTGTACTGCTCACATGTTGCCATGCAGGAGACTGTTTTAAAACATCCTGAATTTAATCTCAGTTATAAGATTGAAATGCTTTTCTTTAGAATTAATGCTGACATTATTTATATATTTATAAAACAAATCTTTCAGAAGTGCTTATAATCTTGCAATAAAACTTTTTAAATCCCAAGTTTTGAATATCTGAGTTTTTCATCTATTTCATCTGATTTTGTGATCTAACTGGGAAAAACAGCTCTGTGGTACTGCTCAATAATATTGCAGAGTATGGTTTAAATATTGATTTTCTGTCTAAAATGCTTCTAGGGAAAAAGTTTATTACATATTTAAGCATTTGATCTTGTGAAAAAAGCAACTAAAGTTGTTACATTAGAGCTGTTTGGGAATACTATTTTATCCAAGAGCATAAAGAAATTTTGGGGTTTTTTTGATTTACTGCTGTTAACTGGATAAAGAAAAAAGTTAGGCATAGCGGATATTCTTACAACAATAAAGAGTCTGGGCAAATTCTCTTAAAGGAATTGATTATTCAAGAGGGTATCAGTTAGACATGGGGAATTCATAGTTAATAGCTGAGAGAAAATAACAGCCTCTTTTTCCCCAACTCCTTTTTTTTATGTTTTAATTTTTGTTATTCAGGCTAACATAGATAAATAGTTTGCTCTCACAGCTAAGAGGATAAGGCAACACTAACTTTATGGCAACATTTTGAATGTTTCTTATTCATCAAACTACAATTTATATTTACTATAAATTCCCCAGACAACCAGTATCTAATATTTTCAAATATTTTCAAATATGTGGCACATCACCAAAAGATTTCTTAAGCCTCCCAAATAACATTTCTTGATGTCTCCCAAATACACACTTCTAAACCATGAATTTATTGTGAACTGTGTCTGAATAAGTATTTCTGATAACATCTGATGGTACATAAAGATCAGCTTGGTGTTTACATTAAAAAGGCTCATTACATAAAAATCTAAATTGCTAATATTTTTACTGTACATAATTAAATATATACTCAGTTTGGTAAATGAGGCAAACAGAGTACTGCTATGAATGCTATTAATGGCAGTCCATAGGCCTGCCAATATTTCCTTATTGCACACTAATGAAGAAGCAAAGCTATTTTTACTATTTCGTATATCCTGATAATGATCCTGGACAAAAGAAACTTATTCTTCATTTACTGAATGAGACATTGACAGAACTAGTTATAATCCTTCTGTTCTTTCTCCATGGGAGTGGATCATACATGCTGCACAGCAAGGTGTTCTCTCTTCCTTTCCATCCTCTTATGTTCCAGAGACAAGAGATCAGTCTGATCAGTGTTTAATAAACTGAGACGAACCTTGCAGCCACTAGTTCAGCATTTTGCCTCAAAAGATAAGTTTTGATTTTGTCTGTGCCCCATTGTTCAATTTATGGTATTACGACCATGTATAGAGTCAAGAGAGCAGATCAAGGTCACACTGAAGAATCAACACTCAGGTCTGTTGAATCGCAAGTATTGAAGCCACTGAGCTGTTAAATGGTGAGGGGACAGTATGAGCACA